>NAPT01000221.1:0-41422 GCA_002927785.1 Cladonia uncialis | reverse complement strand
ACCCACCCCCAAATCCCCCAATGCTCATATCCGCCGCCACAACCCGGTGGCACGGCACTGTCGGCGCAAGAGGATTGTTCCGTAACGCATTACCAACGGCGCGGGGGCTAGAGTGCAGGAATTGTGAAAGAGCTTGGTATGTTGTTACCTGCCCGCAGGGTACTTGGCAGAGGGTTAGGAGGACGGAGCGTCGGAAAGGGGTGAGGTTTGGGTGGAGGCGGATTTTGGAGGCTAGAGTGGGCGGGATAGGAGCGGGCGGCGGTTGGGAGCTTATGCCAGAGGATACGGGGACTGACAAGCCCATTGCTAAGCGGATATCTGTTTGCTGATGATTGGGGTTTGTCGCCTTTGTTTTCTTCTTCTTGGAGGCGATAGTTGCGGTTCCTTGAGAGTCTGATTTCCGCTTTTGGCTATTGAGCTTCCCTCGTGCGGCCAGACTTTGCTGGTCTAGATTGACGAGATCAGCTGAGCCTGCTGCTATGGCTTCGCCGAGCTCTATACACGCTTCCAATTGCTGCGCTGTCATGTTTTGGACTGCTGGGCTGGGTATATGCTCCGTCCAAGGCGATGAGACAATGCCAATGGCGGTAGAATTGCCGATGACGGCGTCGAGGATTATGCGGGCGAAGCAGTGGTCCAAATGGACCGGCCAGTGGGCTTGGGAGGGGTGCGATGAGCGGGCGAGCTGGGGAAGAGTTTGTCTGTAGAGGGTAGTCCACCGCGAGCGGAGGGCGGCGAGTATCTTATCTGACGATTGTTCCGGGCGTTGAGGGAGGACTTCGGGACTTAAATCTAGGCTTTCATTGTTGGACGATTCCATCGCCAGATGTTCGGTAGCAATGTTGAAGATCGGTTGATATGTGTATTGCTGCCAAAGTCCACATATGCATAACTCCGATATCTGCCCTCCGCCCTGGGATAAGAACGTGCACACATAAGTCTTTAATGAGACCTTCCAACGTTATTATGGTGCGATTTCAACGGTGAGACTTCAACGGTGAGCTTTTGGCGGGGTTTCTAGTATGCTAATGTTGCGATTATTGAGATGGCGGAGATACGAGCGGGATGTTACAGTAGTGGGGAGGTGTGAGTACCAACTATTGGATAGATACTGAGCAATAATCCTTTTGCATGTGCCGTCCAGGTGTTGCAACAGAAATTGCTCACAGGCTTGCCAAAATCGAAGCTGTGAGTCAAAATACTCAGTTCAAACGCATTGCCCACGTATAGTGGAGAAGAGTACAGCTTGCTCTATACATAATATGCCATAGCCGCCAGTGGGAAAAATCAACCACTTGCAACCTAATCATCATCCCGGGGTATCGCAATATCATGAGCAAAAGAATACCGCTAAACAGCCAGTCAATAACGCCTAGTATCTTCTTGCGGCCTCACGCAATACTTTAACGCCGAGTATTTTCTCTTCGTAGCCTGACTTTGACAAAGGCGCCATCGGCTACCAAAATCGGCCGAAGTGTTCCTGTTCCCACCTCATGGACTTGGCTCATGGCCCTTCTTTTTCTTCCAAAAATTGAAATTAAATCTTGAACTCTTTCTCCCAATGGCTCGGTGATGCCCGTTAGCTTCCTGAAGGGCGCCGTTTCCCATGACCGAGGTTCTGATAACGGCGTCTTTGGATGGCTCTATCTCACTCGTGCTGCCGAAATTATGTACACTTCCCGGTCTATCCACGTTCACAACAGCTGGCATGCCCTTACGATGAGTGCTATTCAAACTGTCAATTCTTCCTTGCGAGCTCTTGTCGTCACTGTCAACAGTCAAGACGCTAGTGGCTTGAGTCTCTGTTGGTGAATAGGGAGTCATCTGTGACCCACTAGTATTATTGGTATGAGCACCGGAAGACGAGCGGTGGTGCGCTAAGCGTATAGGCCTGCCCAGTGTTCCATTTGACGAAGAATGATTGACAGGTATATTGTCTTGGTCATTTACTTTGCTGGCTCGACGCAAGACATTGCCACCAAGGCCAGAAGTGGCGGAACTTCTTCGACTACCGTCAGTTGACAGCGTCGTCCCTGTAAAAGGGGTTTGGGAAAGTGTGTCCTCCGATGCACGTCCATTCGGCTGTATATTCTCGGAAATTGTGCCTGATGTGGTTTGTGATCTCGTATCAGGACTTGAGCCTAGTTGCAGCTGACTAGGTGAGCTGTTACTTAATTTTCTCGTCGTTCTAGTCGTCTGTGGGATGCTCGCAGCAGGAGACCCACCTGATGAGCGACGAGAGAATGAAGCCGAGTCAGGAATAGAATCCACTCGATTAAGTGGATGGCCAAGAGAGGAGCGTCTTGATTTGTCGTTGTGCTGAGGAGTCCCATCAGGCGCAGTAAGATGAAGGGGAATCGAAGATACTGAGGCTCGACGTGCTTCCTCAGACGCTTGCATAGCTTGTGCCAGCGGTGAACTTTCCATCGGCTGAGAAGCTGGTAGGCCTTCGGGATGCGACAGCTCGGGCTGGCTGAAAAACCGATCGGGGCTTCCAGATCGCGGAGAGAGTAAGGCATCGGACGGGTCTTTCTTCAAACTTCTCATATTGTCCTTGGCCGTTTCGAGCTTGATCCTTCTGGTCCAGGTCTCTTGATTCGTTTTCATTTCGTCCACTGCAAACATCATAGCAGGCAGTATATCCGTAACACTTTCGAAGAGAGGACGGGCAAAGATATTCATGAAGTTATTCTGCGAATTGCCGAGCTTGATGAGATTGCCCAACTCAGGTGGGCCCCCAAAGAGAGTCGTTTGTATACCTACGTCGTTTTCCATAACACCTTGATTCGCAAATTCAAGTTGTAGAATATTGGCCCACTTAGTAGCAATGTCGAACGGACGGGCCTAATCAGGGCATTAGTACCTTCAATGTGTTTCCTCTATGGACGAACCTACCACATTGCTGATGTCGGCACACTTGACCATCAGAGCGCAAGTAAGTATTCTGTACTCGTCCAGGATTTGAGGGCTCCAGCCATCTGTGCCGCCATTGTGATGCACCTTTTCCTGCAGATTGCTTAATTCTTTCATATAATGAAAATGCATACCCATATCCGTGGCCAATATAGAGTTGATCATGAGGCTACGCATCTGTGTATCTTCAAAAACAGCCTTCCAGTGGCGCCGGAGGATTTGCGAATAAGCCGCGCAGTGGAAAGCTTCCAATACTGACTTGTCGTTGTACAGCTGAGCGAGCGGAGCATTGAGAGCGACCAGGAAGGCATTGTTGACGCCTGGATGGCCGACGTCATGACCAATAGCAGTAATTAGAAGTGTAAGGGCGTCGAAGGGCTTCAACAGTGCAGCAATTGGAGATGCTTCCTGATCTTCAGTTCGTGGTGCTGCAGAAGCAGGGTAAGGAGGTAGTGTTCCGAGCCGGATGAGGAAGTAGAAGACAGCTTGCATGACGTCGATAACGTGGCGAAAATTATGATAATTGACGAAGCTGTTGTAGGCTTTACGGCTGGCAAGCAAAAATGTTTTCAGGTCGGCTGTAATAACTGTGTTGGCACTCAAAGACAACACTCGAGAATTGTAAGAGGCTTACCTGTAGATAACCGCCACTTATCAAGCTCTGGAAGTCTAAGAGCGTGCTGCAACATTAAGCAGGCTGCGTGAATCAGTTCTTCTTCACTGAAGTCATGGCCTGAGAAAGCCCAGGAACCAATCGCCCGCGTCAACTCTGCTTCTTTGCTTCGTGAAAGGCCCGGTAGTTCTCTGGTGGTTGTAAGCTCCATATCCTAAAAAGGAGTCTCAGTGTAAGAGCTGACTTACGCTGGGTCTATTGTTTGCTGATATTCGTCAGGGTTACAAATGCTCCTCATCAGTTCAGAAACCCTGCCGATAGACGTTAGTGACCTGATGAAAACTGCAAGGCCGCCCATATGCACCAGCCAAGGCTCAACCTTACATTGCTTCTCGCAGGTACGCATATTTCTTGTCGCTATTAGCACCGAGCCATGAACGTTTCCTCGACCTCTGTTCGTAAAACTTCGCAAGTTCCATCGAGGCCTCTTTATGCGCCCGGTAGGCGAGGACTGTTGTATTGCGGAGACGGTCATCTTGTAATGGGCTAATGAGGACGTCCATGGCTCCACTGTCTATGCATTTCTTCGTCCACTGAGTCCGAGCAGTATCCTTCTTGCCTATCATTCTCGATGGGCTAGAAGATTTGGTCCCGAATCCTGGAAGGCCACCTGATGACGCAGGGGATGTACGGTTGTTGTGAACTGGATGACCGGTGGCCGGCTCAGGCTCGGTGTCGTAGATCATTGCCAGTGGTACCACCAGCTTTGACAAGCTAGATTCAGAGATTTTAGTGGAGATTTGTTGTACCAAAGCCAGGCCGTAGTTTCCGGTGGATTTCTGGCTCGGGATTTCGGAAGGACGAGCTTCAACTTCACCCTCTGCTGGGGTTCCAAGTATGACGAGCACGGGCTGAATGTTACTACTAAGCGAGTCGAGGCGTACTATCTTCTCCATGCAGGTATGGCCCGTAGTACAAGTATGCACTGCAGCTTGTCAGCTTCCAACAAAGTGGCTATGTTTCTATTCGAATAGTGCGACGTATATTGTGAACCAAGAGGCCCAGATGACGTACCTCCATTGAACACAGACAATAGAGATCTGAGATTGCTGCGGACTTCTGCCATTTCTCCACCTATTGTAGTTACCAAGTCGGGGTTTTGCTCCTCCCATGTTTCTACCTTGCGGATGTTCGACTGATTTGGTGCCGAGTTCTGCAGTAACTTGCCATCTAGATCTTGGCTCACACGGTTGTCGACATAGACAACGTGGTAGTCTGCATATTCCATGACGGACGTTTGCAGCGATCAAATGCTAGGGTCCGAGAAGGCAAACTCTGGTTGGACCTCGAAAATTGTTGGGCGGGGTAGTCTGGTTAGCAAAGATGGGACAGTACTAGACAGATGCACCCAACTCCAGATTCGCAAATTGTGATGCAGTACAGAGCGAAATCACGTCTTATTTAAGGATGTAAGGTGGACCGATCGTGAGCCTGAACGAGGAGGAAATTGGCAATAACCTATAAAGTCCAGCGCAGGAGATGGCCAAAGACCAAGTATCTTTCCACCCAAGGATGTCAGCGTAGAGAGCTGAAGCAATGCCCACGGTGCTCCTTAGGAATGGCCGGATTTGCAGACGCGGCTTGTTGTACGCAAAATCCGGGGTTGAAGCAGCTCAGAGTGATTGATCAGCAAATGCTGGTGAATTGCTTTTAAAATCCCCCGAAGGTTCGAAGCAATGGAGTCTTTCGCCGACTGCTGGCTTTGCTGTGTATGGTATGTCCGACGCTGTTGGAAGCCGCGCAGTATGCCTTCCACCGGTTCTTCTCTTCAGGTGCCTCGAATGGCATACAGCCAGGTCTGTACCCTCACAGTATGATCGACCTGGACAGAGATAATGTTTTTCTCTTGCTGTACGTGATGTGATCGAAGCGGCGCCTGCGTCGCGGGCAAAGGAACGTTGGATCTATGCGCAACATCCGGTGCGAAGTATGTGGGGATTTGGTGGAGCAGGGAGACTCAATAGGTTGGACGGGGTCGCAAGGAAGGTCCAGCCTGCGCTGTAAAAACAATCAATACATGGAAGCCTAGTCAAGACGACGATAAGACCCAAGGAGAAGGTGCTCGTGGGAGCGTTGGTAAGGAAGTGGCCGGTGGTATGGGCTCGGGAGAGTGGTGGAGAGAGGAAGGAACGAGCGTTGGCTTGGTACGGTTCCGGGTGTCTGCCACTGCGGTCATAGGCTTGGGTTTGGGCGGATGTCACCAGGGCTATTAATTGCGGTAGCGAGGTACATTAGGGTTCATTTAGTGAGGTAAGATGGGCAATAATAAGACAGTAGTAGCTAACCAGATGGTCTTGGGAGCAGATCAGAGCAGATCGACAAATTTGGGAAGGTCACAAACGCAACTTTTCACGATGCGGATGGAGGAGGACTAGGAGGCCTACTTTGTAAGAGGAAGCGGAGCAGGCTTTTCATCGCTTTGTAAGGGGATAGAGGGGATCTACTTGCTGTATCAGCCCAAGGCTCCAAGCGCATTGACATTGGTGCGGCTCGGGCTTGCCCTAATCGACCGCCTAATGAATTTTCCGACTGGGTCAAGCAGCTAACGAGCTGGGCAGGTGGAGAGATGCAGAATATGGAGCCAAAGGGCACCTTGAGGGGGAGGAGAGGAGGGCTGGCGGGGGGGGGATAAGGTACCTTAGCCACCACATGCACGCACCCTAAGGCCTAAGGGCAACCGAAGGCTTTTGTGGAGAGAGGCCAGCAGAAGGGGATGGAATTAGACTCCTTCTAGAAGCCTGCCCTGATTGGTGCGAAAAGCGGTCTTTTCCACCAATGAAGTACGGAAGTATCTACAGGGTGTACACCATAAGGTACATGATTATGACAGGGTCTACTGTCGCACCTTTGACGGCTACGGCTCCCGTACATCAGTACCTACCTAGATCTGCGCATCGAATCGTTACCATCAATACAAAATACATACAGGCCCTTCAGGACTTATTTCGTTCCTTCCATTGTCACCTTAGATAAACTCGTACAAGAGGTAGACTCGGTACTCTGCTCGGCCCTGATCGATCCCTACCTACCCTCTGTCCAAATGCACAAAGTCTGATGCGACAAATTGTAGATGGGTTTCGTGTATTATGACATCGAATATGCATGTAACCGTTCTCAGCCACCATATGCAACTGCCCCTCCACACGCGTCCAAAGGAAGTTTTCCAGAAGCCTGCATCCTTCCATCCTTCCATCCTTCCATCTCGGCCTCCGCTGCACATACTAAGGAGCTCGCTAGGTACACACGACGCATCTTTCCTGGTGATCGGGTTGTTGACCCTTTTCGAGTCCGCCTGCCCATCTCCGTATCGCCATTATCACTCTAGCCTCACACCTGCTTACTGGTGCCTCTCTTCACCCTCCGAAACCTTTCTCAATTCTTTCCCTACCATACCCAACCCCCACAAAACCCGACCGTTCAGCTGGGCGGGTCGGGCTCGTGTCTTTACCCGCCTCGACTGGAATGGATCGCTACGATCCTTGCGCATTTGGCGCTATTCGCTCAAATGCGCCGAATCCTTAAACGCTTTGGCTGCGCTTTGTGAGCAACTACATCGAATTGCCTGTTTACACGACAGCGGGGACGCCTATGAAATCAAATGGCGCTGTAGCATGGTAATTCTAATTCACTAGCAGCACGGCACCTTGAAAAGCACTGGCACAGCACTTAAGTGGATCTTTATGTCATAGCAAGGCCTATGAGTGCGGACTTGAACCCCCATAATCTGTACCAGGCCAATGTTGCCGCATGCATACCAAACGCCTTGGAAATTACATGTAGGTTGATGAACGTTTTCGAGCCTTCATTCAACGTACCCTATACCCCTGAAATAACACAAGAGATCGAGGTACTCCGAAATTGCATGACCTGCTGGCAAGGGAGAATTCCCCCCCGGGACCTCCTAAAAGCGCCGGGCGTAGACGACATACAACGCCGTGAGTGTATGTTTCCAAGCCAATCCCCTCTAGGATACAGAGCGCCTCTAGTAAATGTAAACTTGCTGAAATTATTCAATTGCTCCGCTCCCATTCTCTTTGATTCCCATTTGCCTCAATTGCTTTGCTGTCTTTCCGCGGCTTCACAGAGAATTCTGCTTTGAGCGCCAAATGATCGCTCGGAAAGTGACGATTGGGGAATCCTGGTACCTTTCGTAGATAATCTTCGTCTACATTCCCAAGCAGTTCTCGAACCACTAGTGAGTTCGTCGAGTACCAGATGTAGTCAATGATGCCCGAGAAATTTGGCGTGTAATTTGTGAAGCTCAGCTCCTCTGGCGTATTGTAGGCAGACTTGAGTTTGAAGGGATGAGCCATCCCGTCGCGCGTGAAGTTACCGTATCTACGATTTCCCAGGTCGATGTGGTTTCCCGGCAAGCTACCAGTGGTGATAAGATCATAGACTCCGGTACCGGCTGCAGAGTTGAAATCACCACATATGATGAGCGGTATCTGGGGACCGTTGGAGTACTCAAGAGACGGGCCCGGCTCGATAGCGGTCTCCTCTGCCTCCTCTTCGTCTTCTTCATCATCTATTTTCGAATGAGGAAAAGCCCTTTTATCAGCACAGGGAGGATGTCTCGCCCATTGGTCTGCTTGCTTTGTTATCTGCTCCATGAGGATGGCAACTTGGACAAGTTTGACGTCCGCAAATTCAGGATCCCAGGTTATGTGCGCATTCACAACGATCATCCTGGAACCAGTCATCCTGTTCTCGAGGAAGGTTGCTACAGCAATGTTGTCTTTTGGCATAACGCGATTGAAGGTGTCGTGCTCGCCTTTCATGTCCGGACGATTGATGGCTGCGTTTGCGAAATCTATGAGCATCTTGTCTAGGCAGATGTATTTGCTTCCCTTGTAGAAAGTCGCACATCCATCAACAAGCCTTGCCTCCTTCTCTGCCATGGTCTTCGCTCTCGATTTCGGCCAGAAGACGCCCCGATAATCAAGAAGCGCAAGTTCACGACGGAAGTACCCGTCGAAACTGTCCCGGTCAACTTCCTGCAAGCAAAGTATGTCCGCGTCATGGTGCTTAAGCTCATCTAAGATAAGAAGTTTACGCTTGTCCCAAGCAAGAGCATCTGATGGTGCGTAACCATATTGTACCTTGGTAGCGTATTTGTCACATAGAATGTTGTATGAGATGACACTCAGCGTCTCTGATGCTGGAGATTTGTCTAATTCCACCTTTCGACGATCGTTGGGAGGGAGGAGTGCTGCAAGCTGGTTAGCACAGAGACCGATGCAAGATATTTGCATAGGGGCCTTAGTAAACGGGAAAAGGGTCTTACTTTGATCATTTTCCCTGATCATAGTAATCAATGAATTTGTACCATGCAACATTATATGCTCTTTGAGCTGGTCCTCCAGAGGATTCCCTTCAACCCCTAGCATCTCTAGCCTGAAGAGATTCCCAATTGTATAAGGCAGAGTTTGTAGACCATTGTCAAAGACCAGGAGCTCCTGCAAGTTGACCAGCATGCCGATTTCTTCCGGCAATTCCATTATCTGGTTGAAGGATATATCCAGATGACATAGATGCCTTAACTGGCCGATGAATGGATCGAGACGCGTAAGCTTATTATGGTCGAGGTAAAGCTTGTGGAGGAACTCGTATTGGAACAACATGGGTGAGAGTGATTTCATGCCTTGGCCGCTAAAATCCAGAGCGTTCCAATCCTGCCTAGAATTCTCGGCGACTGTTGTCGCTCGATTACGCTCCTCGGCCCCTTGTTCTGGTAATTCTTCCGCAGGCACTGGATCCACAGCTTTCTGAACTCGGGATATCATTCCATCTTTCTTGCAATGGTGGTGCGGAGCCTGTTGCGAATTTCTGGACTCTGCATATAGAGCCATTTGGCGAGTCCAATGTGGACTTTGGGTGAAGCTCTCGTTCGTACCCATTTGATTGTTGTTGGAATTGCCATTGTGTAGGCTGTTAGGCGTGAAATGAGGAGTCGTATTGGACAAGGCCCCAGAAGAGAACGTTTGCTGATGGTGGCCACCGGTATGAGTTTGCTGATGGTGGTGATTCTGTTGACCATGCTGCTGCTGCTGATAGGGTTGATGTTGATATTTATTACTCATGTTTGATTGCATATATCTCTGGTGATGCCCGTTCATCATCACGTGTTGGCCCTGTTGATGCCCTTGACCGTACATGGTATATGGGTGGTGAGAGGAGGCTTGCGAAACCGGGGAACGAGAAGGCGAAGGTGTTTCATTGGCATAATTACCTCTTCCGCTATTGACAGGAGAGCCGTTGCGAGCTGCGTGTCGCTGTGGGTGCTGAGGCTGATAGTTATGAGACTGATAGTACGGTGCCGCGCCAGATTGCGGAAACCCCCGGTACCCACCATCCGCCATCTAAGTGGCAGGACAATAGGACCGATGAACGAAAGTGTTTGTCTACTCCTAGTAGCTCTGCTGGACCTGATCTGGTTGTTGGAGGATTCCGATATGGTATAGAAGAGGTGGCTTTGTACAGCAACCTTTGTCCAGTCATGAGCCGAAACCTTTGTAGCTTCAAATGCAGTAATAGGAGCCTCAGACTTGTGTATGGTGTTCTTTTAAATGCCCTAGGTTGAACGGCTTCCAGATTTGGACGCTCGTGTGGATTGCGGTGACAGCAGGCCAAGCGATTTGATCGACAGCGCTTCTTCTTGTAGCCGAGATCAGCCTGAAGGGCAGGATATCTCCTCGGATTGTGCTTTGCAGGATAGGTTCCGCCTTGAGGCCTGCGACAAAAGTATTAACCGTGTTTTTCTTGTGTTTGAGGGGCCGACAAAGAATAAACACCTGAGGTATCTGACCACGAGTTTCGGCTTCTTCAGAGCAGCACAGGCCCAATATAATGCCCTTGGCTGTAATTGCTCACCTCTAGACTAGTACAGTTGGTAAATACGCTGCTCCGAAATAGTACTTGGGAATCGGAAGGCGTAGATGTGGTTTTGCGAACCGCATTGGTATGGAGATGTACTTAGACCGGGAGAGGTTTAACGCCGGTACATGCCGCAAAGCGCTCTTGGCGCTGTTGCGTCCTCGAAATTCGAGTAGTCTGCCTCATACTCGACCTTGCTCGGCGTTTCCAGCGTGTACTTCATGCATCATACGGCCGGAGGCAAATGTCCATCGGCCATGATATTACTGTGGCTTTGATATCTATCTGTAATCGAATTCTCTAAAACAGGAGGAGGCGATCTCTGCCAACAGATGCTAATCTTCAATGGTCTCATGTTGATTTGCCTTCTCAATTTTTCTAAATGGTTAGGGACGAGCAACGGAAATATTTCTGTCTTCTGTTTGATAAAGCAATCCTTGGAGCTCGAACCCGAGACCAAGAGTCAGTTGATGTACTGGGGTCCTTTTTCCACAGAGTCTAGACGTGGGACAATTCGACACTAGGTAACAAGTGCTAAACTTGGCCTTGGGATCCCTTCATTGCACGTATTGGCTTTCTCAAGGTTCTTACTTGACTTTATATCTTCCTTTCGGGATTGACATCCCCGAGACCTTGTTCAGAAATTGCGTCTTAAATGCTGTTATCATCAGTACAAGCTTCATGTTTGCCAAATTCTTCTAGATGATTAAGAGTGGCAGGGCAAGCAAAACATTGTCATGGCATGAAATAATAGCTTGTTGGCCTTCGGCAAGCAGATCTTCTCTACGCGATAATGCTACGTTACATCGCAACGACGTGCTAGAGACAAGCCACTATATTGGATGCCGAGTCCGGCAATGGAGCGACCGGGAGCTGGCCCATCTTCACCGTCACACAAGCGCGAGAAGACTTCTCCTTTCACATACCGATATGGACGACGCTTTCTACGAGATGTATCCCCGTACCTACTACCAGTGGACTTGAGGGAGCTGAATAGACACATCCTCCGCACTTTAATGCTTATGCAAACCTTTGGGTCTCCTTTCTGCTCGACTCTTAAGACACCGCCCAAAAAGATCTTGGAACTAGCTTGTGGATCAGCGATCTGGTCCTCGAAATGTCACCAGTACCTCAAGCAGCAAGGTCATGCCCATGTCTCCTTCACTGGGGTTGACATAGTACCTGTCGCACCCGATCTCACGAAGCACGGTGTGAATTGGCGTTTTATACGACATGATTTGCGGCAACCTTTACCCTTCGAGGAACAAGAATTCGATCTGATATTCGTCAACAATGAATTCATTTCTCTAGGAGAGAAGGCACACTTCGACCCAATCGTCGGCCTAGCGCGCTTCCTTAAGGCTGGTGGAGTTGTCGAGGTCTGGAAGACGAACCTGCAATTTCGGTGCCTTCTGCCTGATCCTCCTGTAGCCGCAGGAAGCCCAGATAAAGTCGTGCAACAAGCCGAAAGTACGGCAACTTATACGGCGGACGCAGCTACACCGTTCACCAAAGCCCAGAATCCATACCTCCAGAGCTGTAATCCTTGGATTGAAAAGGCTTTCAGAAGACATGGTTCAACAGCTACCCCATGCTCATTGATTGATTCCCAGTTCTCCATTGAGCTCGATGTTTTCGGCGAAATTGGTAGTCGGAGGCTTGCTCTGCCGTTTGGACCAATACGTTGGGAGAACGAAGACGTCTCCAACAGGCTGAGCAGCATAAAGAATCCCACCAAGAGGAACGACACTGCGACCGCTCCCATTGTGGCCAGGAGACGTCTGTGCTTGACGTCTGATCAAGCTGCCTTGAGGCGTACTGCGTTGAATCTCATCCTTGGTTTTATTGAGGGCATGGAGCCATTCCTGATCAAAGAGAGTGGAAAGAGTCAGGATGAATGGGATAAGTGGTGGGCGGCTATGAATGTTGACCTGCTCGAGAGAGACGGTACCTTCAACGGCGAATGTCTTGAACTTGGGGCATGGTGGGCTCGCAAGAAATAGCGGCGTTTGGTTTCAACGATAGCGTTGGCGCAGAGCGCGGTATCGCTTGAGATAATAACTGGACAGCCCATCCATCAGTGACTTGTCTCTCAGGCCTTAAAAGAATAGACTTACAGCGCCTCAACCTCCTTCTTCACATACTCCGCCCTCTCAATCGCTTTCTTAATCTTTTCTTCATCTTGCAGACCCGCTTGGCTGGCAAAGGCGTTATGCAGACGCCTTTGGAAGTACTGATAACCCAATGGATACTCTTTTCCCAGATTCAGAAGTTCTGGCAGTTCAGAAGTTAGCGGATATCTTGAGTGGGGAAAAGGAGTTGGTTCTAGCAAGACCCGAACCGACCTTTGTATATGTTGATAACCTGCTGACGAAGAGCGTAATTCGTCATTGCGGAGAAGCTCCCTTGCCTGCTTTCTTGGTACAAGATGGTGCTGGACAATTAATATGCAATTCACTTTGCAAACGTGACGTGCGAACCGATGAGAAGACGCCGCCGTAGAATTTGAACCGAACTCCGCAATTCAGCCCTGTCAACCCCACGTCCACAAACCCCCGGATACTCCCATCGACCTTTCACGCTTCTTTGCAACAATGGCAGACTATGCAACACAAGAGAGCTGGCATACCCTTCCCGACGGCCATAAAGTATACACAAAGACATGGAAGGTCTGTCAAACAATCGTTCATCGCCGCAAATTACTCCAACTGATCTTTCTACCATTCGCAGCCCGCATCCCCGCCAACCGCACTGGTCCTCTTCGTTCACGGATTCTCCGACCACATAAATGCCTACTATACTCTCTTCCCAACGCTCGCTTCACGCTCTATCCACATACTCGCCTTCGATCAAAGGGGCTGGGGTCGTTCAGTCCATAACCCTGTCGAGCGCGGCCTCACTGGACCTACCGACACGGTCCTTTCAGATATAACGTCTGTCCTCCAGTCCCTAGTGCCCATAGCCCAAGCAAGAGGAATACCGCTATTCCTAATGGGCCATTCAATGGGTGGTGCTGAGATTCTCCAATACGCGGCCCGCGGTCCCTCAGAAGTCCGATCTCAGATTACTGGCTATGTGGCAGAAAGCCCGTACATAGCTTTGCATCCATCCGCGCAACCCTCGCGGTTCACGGTTGTCGCGGGACGGCTTGCGGCGAGGGTCTTGCCGAATAACCACATGGTACAGAAGCTAGAGTCGAAATGGTTGTGTAGGGATCCAGTTGTGTGTAAAGAGTGGGCGGAGGACCCATTGTGCCATGATACAGGAACACTTGAGGGGCTCTCAGGGATGTTGGATAGGGCCGATGAGTTGAACAGGGGATTGGTGACTATCAGGGAGGGGAGAGTCTGGGTGGGTCACGGAAGTGAAGATCGGGTTTGCAGTTTTGATGCTGCCAGAGGTTGGTTTGAGCGCTTGGGAGTTCAAGATAAAGAGTTCAAAACATACGAGGGTTGGTACCATAAGCGTGAGTGTCTTCCAGGAAGAATAGAGGCTAAAGTTACGAATTCTAAGTCGCCCATAGTACACGCGGAACCGGGAGAAGACAAAATCACCTTCGCGAATGATGTTGCGGATTGGATCCTTGCCCGGGCAGAAGTCAATGAAGATCCTAGTCCTTCGCAGGCCAAAAGTAGATTATAGCGTCATTGAGGGTCAGTATCCACTCCCTGGACCCCTCCATGCTGTACTATTTCGTCTTTTTCCAAACCCCCAGGAAACCACCAGCTAAAACTCGTTGACCCACTTTCGGACGGCAGACCATTCGCCAGCCAGTGTCTTGCTTCCCGAGAGCTTGAGTCTCTTCATGATCCCGTTTCTCGATCTTAGCAGCCTTGACAACAGCACCTTGTTCAGGTCTATCATCTGGAATTCCCCTGTCCCTGTCATTCACTAGCTCAGCTACTTCCGCAATCCCAGACCTAGTTCCGTCCCTTGACTTGACAAATCGCACATCCCACTCACGACCACCTGTCATATTCGGACCAAGCTCGAGAACGCGCTCTAAATGTAAAGGCAGACACTGGCGCTTGACCATATCAACTATATCTACAATCTGGCTGATGCTGGGATTAAACGCCATGAGACTGCCATTGACATGAAGAACAGAGGCTGCTTTCCGCACATGATGCTGGATGGACGGCATATCGAGTACTATTTGCGACAAAAAAGGTCCCTCCATTAGGTTGGAGCTGCGACTGAGGATCTGCTCGTCGATCCAGTTGGACACGTCTCCTACGTGAAATTCCACATCGCCGGCATACACGCCTTGGCGGAAACCCTCGACGATCTTCTTTCCACGCGCTGAATGCTTTGAAGATATGTCTACAGTGTGGATTACAGCGCGCCTTTGGTCCTCGGAATGCTTATACAAGTTTCCCGGCCTTTCTTCACGCCCATATCCTACCGCTCGCTTATTCACGGTGTTACTGCCATGACTATCCTCATCTACTGTAATGTCCGGGTCGTTCCAAGTGGAGCCATGGCCTTCTGGTGAACCTAAATTGGCTTTGCCCTCCAGGTGCGGGAGATTTGCTGCATGAATGGCCCTAGCTAGGTACAAAGTCAGAGCTCCATGGCCAGTCCCAGCCTCAAGGATTTCCAAAGAGGGCGGCCCTTTGGTCGATATCATTGGACTTATATGAAGGTCCAGTAACGAGACTATTACGTTGGCATCTCCAGGGTAGATCTACTACTCGATCTAATCAGTTGAAGTGACTTGAGAAGTGGAAGTGCTGGCTTGCCGGTGTGACTTGTCGAGGAGTCAATGTAACATAATCAGCTAAAGTTGGACGAAGTATCTTGAGCTCTGCGCCTACACTACTCAATACCGTGTCACGCGTTCTTTTTCCAATGATGTCCTTGTGTAAAACCTTTCCTTTGTGGAGAACTGTGCTGCCATCAGGGCGAAGCACTCTAGAAAGAAACGGGTATTTGCCGCTCCATTGGAGCAGTACACGCTCACCGGCTATTTACTGTACGTTAGCATTTGTATATTTCCAATGAAGTATAGACGGATTCAGTACCCTGGATGGTGTCGCTGGTTGGCGAATTCGATTTGCTCGAGCTGAGAAAGAGCAATTTCATCCAGGCTTGCCACCAGCGCTTTAGCATGACAAGATTGCTGAATGATCGAATGGTCAGAGTAAAAACCGTACAGCCCGAACCACTAAGTGGTTAGCCACCAATGCTCCCCCAAAAGAAGACTTGCCTGAAGTAAGTAAGGTGCCTCAACGTCTTTTAGAGCCGCTCAGTCGATGCTAGCTTACTAGATATAATAGAACAGAAGTGGTGAGGCCTAGAGGAGACTGCGATAGCGGCTAGAAGAGTCCACCTAAGGTAGTTACTCCATGAACCCTCTTACTGTATAGCCCTACAGGGCTTGACCTAAAGCTGGCGAAGCAGGCCCTGAGGCCCCCTAAAGCCGGGACACTCTAGGGACCATTTTTGTCGCCCAGGCAACTAAATCTAGAGGGTCTTAGGGTGTCTTCCAGGGCCTGCTTCGCCGATTTATGGTCCAGCCCTATAGGGCTTTACAGGACTACCACCTAGGTAGGTGAACCTCTCTAGGCCAATAGTAGCTGATCTTGGCACCGGAGCTTGTGTGCACTCCTCACCGAGGCTACCGTATCGTCCTTCTCAACTTCTCCGATGGCAACCAGATATCTTTATACAGAAAATGCTGGTAAGCTGTAGTCTCTACGACTCTCTGTAGAAGATCCTTTGAGCGTTAAGCTCGGTCTATACAATTAGCCCCTGGCTACATGGAGCCCTCATACTTTGTTCAAGCTCGTAGAGCTGGGCGTGTTGTGGTTGAAGGTTACTTCGAAACCTCAAGGTCCCTGTATAATCCAGCTGACCTTGTCCCTAGAGCCCCCCAAATTTGACCTTGACGATTATATCTCCAAATATAAAGGTAGAACCAACACTTCTGCCGTCAGCCTAAGTTTTCGCAGGTTTGACCTACGGTGCAGGCAGGACACGCTTCGATCGCCTACTACTCATCGGAACTTCCTCTTCATATCTTTACCTAGAAGCGTTAAAAGCAGCCATTGCTGAAGCAAAGCAAGGTAGTGATGTTGGGCGATACGAGTCTGCTGTGTCCAGTCTTCGTGAAATTGCCCCAAACGACCCAGATGCTACAGTGGACGTTGCTTGGATTGGCACAACGAAGGCGCAGGTCAAAAGGAATACGGACACCCTGGAACTGGAGCTTAAAACCTACAAAAACAATCTAATCAAGGAGAGCATTAGGGTGTGTGGTTCACTCGCCCTCACTCGGATCTACTGGCTGACATTCTATTAAAGATGGGCTACGACGATCTAGGCAATCACTACCACCGTATTGGTGATCTAAGTAAAGCCAATAAAGCTTACTCGCAAATGAGAGAGTTTTGTACCACAAATTCCCATATTGTCATTATGAATATGCACCTTGTCAACGTCTGTATTGATCAAAGGAGTTGGTTCGCTGCTCAAAATCATATTCAACGAATCCGTGGTGCTACAGGCGGGCAAAAGTTTCCCGAAGCTGAGAAGAACTCTGCAAAACTCGCTGCAGCACATGGTCTCGCCTCATTGGCTTCAGGAAATTATCGAGACGCTGCCATAGATTTCATTGGCACAGACCCTCGAATGTCACAAGCCAAACTGGACGATCCAACAGACGAAGAAGCCTACAACGAAGTCTTAACCCCAAGCGATATTGCCGTATACGGCGGTCTTTGTGCCCTGGCAACCATGGACCGCGGAGAGCTACAAGAGAGAGTCCTGAACAACACCGATTTTCGCAATTACCTTGAACTCGAACCACACATACGGCGTGCCATTACCTACTTCGTATCCTCTAAATACTCCCCTTGTCTCCAGATACTGGACAGCTACAAAGCAGACTACCTCCTCGACATGTATCTCCAACCCCATTTTCAGAATCTTTATCACGATATCCGCTGCAAAGCAATTCGTGACTGCCTCGCTCCTTTTTCCTGCATCACCATGTCAGCTTTGGCAAAAATATTCAACTCAGATGAAGAAGCCATCATGCTCGAGATTCAGCAGATGATTAAACGTGGACAGATCAATGCACGGATCAATTCCGTTGACCGAGTATTGTACGCTAAGCAGAAAAATGGTAGGGCCAACGTTCTTGATAATGCTTTAGCCGCCGCAAAGGAGTATGAACGCACATCCCACCTACGGATAATGAGAATCCAGGTCATAAATGCGGGCCTGGAAGTTAAAGGTGAAGGTGGGCGGGGCCAACGAGGTGGAGGCAATGTCAACCAGGAATGGGCGCCCCCACCACCTTCATCCTACGAGAGCCGTGGTACAACAGGTTCAGGGCCTCAACAAGGCGGGTACAATGGTGCGGGGGATTTGATGGATGGAAAGAGTGGTACGAGGGGCGGTGGTGATTACAAGTAAAAGCGACGGAGCTCTTAAGGCATTGAGACTCTTATACTTCATTACAGCGACGGCGTTGAGCTTGATATCAAGGGAAACACATCTGGCGGTAATTTCAATTGGAAGCATCGACGATTCGATGAATGCATGCTTACACGACAAGAAGATATGGAAGCTTAGCAATCGAAGCTTGCTTGGTAGCTCTGAGCAAATCGAGTTAGGATAGGTGAAATCCAGACCAAAAGCAGCTTCGGATAAGGAAAATGTTCTCCTACCAGGTCACCAATGATCCATATACTCACTGAAAATTTGCAAAATTGGCATTGGAAAGATCAATTTACCTGCTACATGGGGCATCTCCTCATTTCCTCTACATGAGAACCGCGAAACCAATGATCTCTATAGTACATCGCTCTATTCGATACGAATGCCTCTACTCGCTACAAAAAGCCTTGCAATTATACATAGAGATCACAGCTCGTCCTTCGAGCGCTCAATCGGCTCCTCCCACATCCTCTTCTTCGGATTCGGCGGCCCATCCTCCACCGTCCTTTCCCGCAAAGTCGTCCCCTGGGCCTCAGGCTCAGCCTTCTCTGCAGGCTTCTGGCTCTCCTCCGCCATTTGTCCTACCTGCTCTGACAGGCTCTTCGCTTCTCCACGCGCTGGCTGTCCAGGCTGCTGCATTTTCGCGCCGTGGCCGCCACCTCCTGCTCTGATAGACGGTGCTACGTGATCTGAAGGGAACCTAGGAATCTTGCCCGTACCTGTTGCTTTCTGTGCCAATCTCGAGCTCGCTGAGATACTCGATGAGCTCTGACTGAGAGCTACACTCTGATTCTGCGCACCAGCTATGCCTGCGGCTGCAGAGAGTGTGCTAATAAAGATTTGGACTATGTATAGGCTGACTCGCCAGAACTGTCTTAGCGGAAAATAGACTAGCCACCAGCCAGGGCCGTAGATGAGGCGGCGGAAGATCAGCCAGCCGATCGTCGCTACAAGGATGTAGACCGCTGTTTCGAGATACCAGGTGTCTGACTTCTGGGAGTAGATTAGGGTGGATACGAGAGATCTGGAGGAGGACAGAAGGGTATCGAGGTTCGTATAAGATTCTGACAAGTTGGCTAGGTCTTTTGTGGAATTCTCTGGACGGCTAGTTAGCTCTCAGCGAAGAGATAATCGTCTGGAAATCTCGTACCGAGGGTTTCTTGTGCGAATCTACTCCGTTCGAGCTCTGCTGTCATCAAATTGTGGGTTCTTCTCAGCGCAGCAGTCACGTCACTGGAAGCACTCAGAACTAGGTCGTCTTGTGATAATTTCTCTTGACCCTTTCGTCGACCGTGGCTAGCACTGCTGTCTCCTTCCTTAAGCCCTGCAAACAGAAGCTCTCGCTTCTTACGCTTCGCGGCTTCTGCGTTGCGTTTGGCTTGCAGCTGGGCCTTTCGGAATTGGCTACGAGCGCTGTAGTAATAGTTATTAGTATAGAGGTCGATTGACTGGATTACGAAGTACATACGTGTTTAAGTCCTCCCCCAACCTCGTAACCTGCGCGGCTAAGTCGGCATCCGCCCTCTCTCTCCCACTGTTTCTCGGCCTCCCAGCAGAGGACCAGGTCGAAGTAGTTGTCTGATCCTCGATTTCCTGTCGTATAAGTCCAAAGTCTTCCTCTTGTTCCTTTAACCTTTGATGAATCTCTGCGCCGAGCTCAATGCGAGCGTCCCATTCGTCTGGATTTGCAGGGATTAAACCTGGTTGGGCGGGGAGTTTGGAGAGGCGGGTGATCAGCTGCTGGATTTGCTTGAGAGATTCGAACACGGCCGTCAATCGAGTTTCCGATGGGTGTGCATTCATGGCTGAGCTGTAGGAACCTGGAATGGAAATTACAGCGGATGACGATGGTTGCGGGCAAATTCCGCCAAGGATCGCCGAGGTGTAAGGATTTCCATTGGAGCTCCGTAGGACTATCGAACAAGTCCATAGCTTTGAGGCAGTTAGTATGGAGGACTTTCTCCGCCTCTCGTGTACTAGCTAATCAGTTGTCAGTTGTTCCTCTGTTGTCGGTATGATTACGAAACACATTACAGAGGTCACGACCAGGTTCAATCCCTTTAGAAAGCCTTCAAAGACATGCCGGGTCTTCCTCGCCTACCTGCCAGCGAATGCTCGGACTACGATGAAAATAAATACCACAGTGCTCCCGCGCGATAGCCCGGAACCCAGCTTTTTGAAGCTAAAATTTAGTATGTGGTAAAGGAGCTTGTCTGTTACACGTCGATCGTGGCTAATGAAGTTTCATCGTAGAGGATGGAAAGGAAATGCAGCTGGATACAGAGAAGCTTAACATTAATGATCTTGAGGAGGAAGTGGACCGACATTCAAGAACGCTGAACAGGAAAGCTGATCTAGAGGGTTGAGGGGTGTGGTTTGTATACAGCATCAGCGCTGAGTCTAGGCATTCAATATGTGTATTTTATAATATGCATGCTAAGCTTCGGTCTAGCTTCGTCCTATTGGATCCCTACCGGCGTTTTCCTAGACGGCAGCGCCTGAAATGAAGAACCACTTGTCATATATGCCGTCAATGGGTGCAGGCCTCAGGTCTTGATGAGGCTTGATGTTCAGAGAACCGGGATCCACGCGGTCGTGAGAATGGGGGACAGCCACATTGGTTCTGTACATTCTGTCAGCGAGCCCTTCGTGTTTATAGCGCACACGGTTAAGGCTTACAGCGAGATGCCACCAGGCTGAGTTTTGCCAGTGATCAATTTCTCCCAAGCCTCCGCACATTCACGTACAATGTCGGTAGCATACTTCTTGTTTTTGCACTCGCCTGAGAAAGCAAATTGGTTTTCTGGTTTTCCATCTGGAATTTTGTAGATGCGAAACCACTCGTTCGTGGCCCTGAGAAGGCCGGGCAGATGTCGCTCCACGTCTTCAATATCATTCAAGCGAGGAGCCAATGGGTCATTGATATCGATGACAATAATCTTCCAATCTGTCTCCTCCTCGTCGAGAAGGGCCATGACACCTAAGACTTTGACCTGCTTGATCTGGCCTGGAGTTGCCACCAGCTCGCCAATCTCACAGACATCGAGTGGGTCATTATCACCCTTGGCCTTGGTTTCGGGGTGGACAACGTTAGGATCTTCCCATGTCTATATAGATAGATCAGCTTTTGATCGCAAAATCTTTGTGGCTGCTAGTACCTGAGGGAAAGCCCCGTAATTCCAAAGGTATCCTTTGTGGGGAAAGCAGTTGCGGACGTAACGAAGTTTGCCCTTCTTCACATCTTGCTTAATGGGATTCAATGTCTCTTCCTTCGAGATCTGAAATACCTGTCAGCCATTGAATGACAAGGAAGCTTGTAGCGAACAGGAAGCTTAAGAGCCACGAACCTCCATCTTAGCATTGGTCCATCTAGGGATCTCCACGATCATGTTCAGTACGGTCTGTTGCTCATTCGCATACAGAGGGATGTCGTGGAATGGCGAAACGGGAACGCCATCCTTCTCGATGTAGATGCGGTGCTCCAAAGTGTTGGGGGCTCCATTCTTCCTTACAGCATAGGCACTGGGGACATTGGAATGGTACCCCTTCTCACTGATAGGGAGTTGACTCATCTTGATGTTGTGTGAGGATTGAGTGGAAAGGTGACGGGATATTTGTTGAGCTCGAGAAGAAGATGCTCTGAGGCCAGAATTTCTAGTGGGGCTGGGAGTTGTGTGGGGAGCCAGTGTGGAAAGGGCTACTGGTATGCGGTGAAGACGCAGCCGTTTTGGGCTTGGATCAATTCTCTTCCCTAATTGTAGAACATGTAATGAAGTTCTAGAGCTCAGCATGAGATTTCTCTCTCGGATTCCTCTTCACAATGGCATCAATGGTCGGCCAAACGGTACGGGCACAATGACGTCCAGGCATTTGACTGAAGCAACATTTTGTGCTCTTATGCAATTTAGTGCACGGTCTATGCTTAAAGGTAGAATTAGTCACTGAAAAGCTCGGAAAGTCTTAACACACTCGAATCATGATAACCAAGATGTATAAAGCAGTCATCTCTGACTGATGCTACGTTTGCTCACCACCATGATGGCGTCTAACCCCAAACGTGTTCCCATACCCAAGAATGGGGTGGATTACAGGGGCAAGATCGTGCTGGCCCCCATGGTCCGCTCTGGAGAATTACCTTCCAGACTAATTGCCCTCAAGTACGGTGCAGACCTTGTTTGGGGCCCCGAGACAGTCGACAGGTCCATGATCGGGACTACAAAAACCTTGAATCCTATCACATCTACTATTGACTTCACTCGTCTGCCTTCCAACCCTTCAAGATCGCAACCTCCAGTACGGAAAGAAAATCTGATATACAGATTACACCCCACCCGCGAGCATCAGAAGCTCATATTTCAGATTGGCACCGCCTCACCGACTACTGCTGTTGAAGCTGCAAAACTTGTAGCAGAGAATGTGGCCGGGATAGACGTGAACGCTGGTTGCCCCAAACCCTTCTCGACGACTGGCGGCATGGGAGCTGCTCTACTGCAGGACCCGGACCGGTTGGCTTCAATCCTCACGGCATTAGTCGAAGAGGTTGGCAAGGTATATGAGATTGGCATCAGCGTAAAGATTCGTCTATTGGAGACGCCAGAAAAGACGGAAGCGTTGGTGAGGAAGCTCTGCAGCACCGGCATCACGGGTCTGACGATCCACTGTCGGACCACACCCATGCGACCCCGGGAAAGAGCTATACGGGACCAGCTACGAATGATTGCGGACGTTTGTCGGGAGGCAGGAGTAGCTTGCTTGATGAATGGGGATGTTAAGAATAGAGACGAGGCTCTGCAATTGGTACAAGAATATGGGGTTGATGGTGCAATGATAGCCACGGCTGCTGAAGCCAATTCAAGCTGCTTTAGAACAGAAGAGGAGGGTGGTCTCCTGCCGTGGAAAGATGTGGTGGCGGAATATATAAAGATAGCATTGGAGGTGGACAACAAATGGGGAAATACCAAATTCCTTCTGAACCAGCTAATGCCTGGCAAATCAGAAGCGTTCAGGAGAGTGATAGGCTGTAAAGGCTATCGGCAGCTATGCGAGGTACTGGATCTGCATCATCTGCTTGATCTGGCCGAGCAGGTTGACGAGAGGCTCGGAATAGACGAGAATAAGAAGACCACGGCTATGAAGAAGGCGAAGCACCAGAACCAGAGCGCTCAAGCTGCGGGTGGCCACGTGAGCTCGCAGAGGTCCCTCGGTGCAGACAAGCGGAATCCTCTTTCAGAACGGGGTGTTGGAACTGGTAGGGTTCTGCATGCAATGGCGGTTTGAGAGCTTCGCAAAATACAGGGAACCATAGGATTTGAGAGAGTCCACCGACCAATCATGTTGATATGGTAAGCTAATTCTGCGATCTAGAAGATCTTCCTAGAAGGTTTGTTCTTCCACGGCTATATCTCCTATGAATTCTATTAACGTTCTAAAGTAGGTCATGCGTCTTCCTAGCAGCTCAGCTTTAAATATGTATTTTGAGCATCCGCCAGCAATGCTGCGAGAAGGAACCCTGAAGGCTCGGCCCAGTAAGCCTGGTTCTCACGTCATAGCAATTGTGGGCGCAAATGCCGAACTAGGGCGGTGGGAAATGTTCGCACGAAAATGTATGAGACTCGAAGACACGCACTTAGTGATTTAAATCAGAATTTGGCTTAGGACATTTCTGGGATGCCTGTCAACCATCGAGTCGCTCCTGCTACTCATGGCTTCGTCTATCAAAGTACTGAGACATGGTCCAGATAAGCTGCTGATCCTGTGCGAAAGCGTGCTTCTGGAACGGACACCAAACAACCTGGACGTTGCCATACTTTAAATCGATGCCCCACCGAGATAGCTAATTATACCTCTCCTTTTGCTCTTCAAGCATTTTGCTAAGATTCTTCGCAAGATCCAGGTCCGCTCTAAGCGACTCTATTGTTATCCTTCTGAGGACAGCAATAGTCCGAGCTGAAAGAGGATTCTTGCAAGCTCAAGCAATTCCTCGAGATTCAGTATGAGAGCTGTTGGTCTTGACTGTGCAACAATCTAACGATCAATTACCTGCGCTTAGAGAATCGAATGTGTCATCTCTCCGCCAGCATGCCTGATATCTGCAAGGCCAGATCTAGAATGGTTAGATGCTCGTCGGCCCCGTCGACCAGCCTTTTATCAGCGTCTGAGAAGGCCATTACTATCTTTGTTTTCTGCTTGTTTGAAAGCGTGTCGTCGTACACGAGCTTCTGGTAGAGCTAGAATCTTACAGTTAGCCCAAAAGCGTATATCATTCAGGGAGCAAATATCCTACCTGTGTCACGACTTGCGTAGCACTCCACCCATCAGCCACCAGATCTGTCACTTGCTTGGCGACAGCTTCGTAGACAGCTCCTCTCAAGCTCGGCTGCATGGCTTTTATAAGTCCATCAACTACATCGTTTGGGATGACACCTGCAATCTCTTCTATGCTCCTGATCGTGACCGTTTTATCATCATCTCCATCCACGTCCATGTCCATCACGCCCTCATCTTCATCGTATTCAACAACCTTTCTCTTTTTTGAAAGCCCATTCGCTTTGGATTGGGACAATTTGACCGCCCCCACCAATCTTGCGGCACTCTGAAGGAATGTAATAGCTTTTCTTAGATCTCCTTCACTGCACTTGATCAGAGCATCTACCGACCCAGGTTCCAGCTTGACGTGCTCATTCTCAGCAATATCTTCCAGCCTCTTCTTAGCATTTCCCTGATCTAAAGACTTGAACCTGAACTTGCTGCATCGACTTGCTAACGGATCGATAATCCTCGTAACGTAGTTGCAAATCAGACAGAAGCGTGTGATCTTGCTATATGTCTCCATTGTCCTTCGGAGGGCGCTCTGGGCGTCTTGAGTCATACTGTCTGCCTCGTCGAGGATAATGATTTTGTACGGTGGGCAAGGATATCGGTCTTTATAGTCTGGTGGAGGGTTGGAAAGCTGCATGCGAGCAAAGTCTTTGACCTTTTCACGTACAATGGAAATCCCACGTTCGTCGGAGGCGTTCAGTTCGAGCACACGACTTCGAAACATCTCGGGGCCGTAGAGCTCCTTGGCTAGCGCAAGGATGGTGGATGTTTTGCCTGTGCCTGGTGGCCCATAGAAGAGCATATGGGGTAGCTAGATTTCAACGATAAGTTCTTAGATTGCTATGTGCTTTCTGGATCTCATACATTAGTAGCTTGTAGAGTTCGTTGTAGGACGGTAATTGTGTGGTCTTGGGCTGTGACATCGTTCAAGCTCTTCGGTCGACTAAGAAGATTCAGCAACACACCCTAAGCATACCAAATGAACCGTCTACGTACTATTTTTCCACCCATGGTTGTAGATTTTGGGTCTCTTTAGGGGCTACATTCTTGAGAGAAGAGGCTCCGTTGGTGGCACCAGCGGCAGCACGAGCTTTGTTGTCAAAGAAATTGGCCATCGCGCTTGCTGTGTCATATGGGAAAGGTATAAATATCGATATTATGGTGCAAGTTGAGGACCTTCCAGTATTTGGGAAAACGCCCGCTAGATTCACGCGGAGACGCGCTTCCCGCGACCACGCGTAAAGTGCGCTCTAGCCTCACTACTCAACTTCGGGTATTTATCTCCGTGAATAGGAAGGGTTATATATCTCTGATGAGCTCCAATTACTTCAAATTTCTGGTCAGCGAACCATCTTGTTATGCCGCGCAGTCTTCCGTCCTTGTCTTTTGGCAACTTGAACGGTATCCATCAACCAAACGACATGCTTGAGCACTCTGTTCTAGGAGCATCGGCGCCCAGAGAGCTCTCTGATGAAACACCAGACTACTGTGCATTTCATATAGAGTGGTATTGACGTCCCGGCTAGCTTTCTGTTGGGCAGCGTGGCTCGTCTTCCCTTAACTCCCATTTCCGCTTTTAAGTAATTCCCAATTGGGGACCTGTGCACCCCTCTCTACCACATACTAAACATAGAGACTTTAGTGCTTGGATACACCTCAGGTGTATATTGTGCTCAACTATAGAAGAAAGGCTAAGGTTTCACTTCCACGACCTTTGGCTTTTTCTTGTATAGTAAATTAGCAAACCAGTCAACAATGGCCAGTGCCGTCCGCCATCGACTATTGCTTGATTGCCATCATAGTATGTTCCAGATGACGATTTTTATTGTCACTGTAGATTAATCACCATGGTAAGGAAATGTCGCAAGCTCTTCCTCTTTCATAAGATTCAGCCAAAAACTTATCCCACAATATGGTCCTTTTTCGCGAATGACAGAAAGCTATGTTTTCTAGTTAAGGAGAGTGGATTATGGAGATACAGATAGACGCTGTGCAAGCCTCCTGTTCCTCCATATCCACTATCTCAAGTCTTTGAGCGTCAAGTTGAGGTAGTACAAGCAATCTTTTATCCTCTGCAAGAACGTCCAGACCGTCTTCTCATACAGC
Source organism: Cladonia uncialis (assembly GCA_002927785.1). Taxonomy (NCBI): domain Eukaryota; kingdom Fungi; phylum Ascomycota; class Lecanoromycetes; order Lecanorales; family Cladoniaceae; genus Cladonia; species Cladonia uncialis. The sequence continues at coordinate 15,090 of NAPT01000221.1, read as the reverse complement.
TGCCCCATGTAATTACTTAGTCAAATATGGAAGCCTACCAATACACAGCATTCAGCGTGTTCGCCATCACTAAAACACTCACCCTCGCCACCACTCTGCTGGTCCATGCTACCTTTGCCATCCCGTCCCCCAACGGCTCAACTCTTCGCCGCCAAACATCGGTCCAACAAGCTATCGATGTTACGCTCTATTCCAGTATCAGCTGCGGAGAGACAAAAGTCGAGTTCCCCATGGGCGACCTGGTCGCCTCGAGCACGACGACTTGCACTCAGTTCACCGGTGGTAGCACCGCAAGTAGCATGAGGGTGGAGAAGATCACCGACAACTGCGAGCTAATACTTTTCAATGATGACGCTTCTGATGCCAACCCGCAGTCATGGCTGGGAATGTATGCACCTGCACAGGGGACGCCATGCACTTATGTTTCGAGTCCGCATTACCAAGAGACTGTGGGGCGTTGCCGCTTCTCTAGGCTTATGTTGTGGCTTGTAGGTGGGAGGTGGGGAAATGTTGCATGTCTGTTGAATATGCTTAAAGGATGATGTTTATGTAGACTGACCGTGTGTGCTTTAGGATCCTTATAAGGTACCAGCATTAAGAGAGAGCATTGACTGCCGCCGTGACGGGTTTCGACCACTTTGATCGTTATAAGTGTACTATACTACCAATGGATTTGCGATTAGACATGTAGACTCGCTCCTAAAGATCACCAAATGTGAGCTCATACTTTACTACATAACAAGTAAAGCTTTTTAGCATGTCACATCCTGACATATAATTCCAAATCCGAAGACGTCAACATCTGTGGCGCAAAAACATCCCATGACACCGTGAGTTCTTGCACGTGATCGTTTCCCCCTAATTGAATCGAGATAGACCAGTTGCAAACAGCCTAGCATACCGCTACAGTGCTCTCAACTTCGATGACGTTGTGTTGCTCGTCGTAGCCCCGCAGCGGATCTGTTGCACTCTCTCCGCTCTGAAAATTTACTTAATGCACGTTTCAGTCTTCAGACTCCCAGCTCTTTTGATAGTCCAAGTTTAAGTCCACGTTGCTTGTGCCCGAACCCGGACCGGTGCGTTTAGGTTTGGCGTCGGCCAGACCTTGTAAGCTGGAAGCCTTGGAAAATCCGTATCGCTTGCCCATACGCGAGACGATCTTTGCGACCCTTTTCACAAGGTGCCCGTAGGTCGGGAGACAGGCGCATAATGTGGCGGTACCATGGTGGATGCTGAATAGCATCTCCTCTTGCCAAGTGATGCCTGCCGACATTTAGTATTGATATGGATTATGTCACATATAGATACCACATACCGAATAGCATTTTGTTATCATAACCGTATTTAATGCGCACGATATTCGTGATGATCACTCTTAAGAGGTAAAGTTAGCAGATTTAGGAGTCAGGAGGAGAAGCACCCACAAGCCACCGAGCAGAAAGATCATTAGGACGAGAAACTTCCGCCTTGGAGCCAGCTGTAATGCGATCACGATCCGGATTGGCAGACTTAGAATTACCGTATCGATAGCGAGTTCCGTTGTAAATCCCACCACTTGGGCTATGCCAGATATAATGCATTGGCCTCGCACTGCAGGATTCCATAGTGCCTCTGGGGGATTGCACATAAAAACCAACGGGATCCAGAATGTAACAGCCCAGATGACGCAGACCCCCATCAGTATAGAGGTTGCCCAACGAACCCATGGAATAGGGAATAACCGTCGATACAGACAAAGAAGAGAGACTTTCACACAGAGTGCCGCTGGGTGACAAAATAATGCACTGACGTATTCCAGCTGCACAGATAAGCCCTTGAAATACGACGGACAAATGTTCTAACCTTGGTCCAAAGTGACATGTCTGGGTGCGGTGATCGTACTATAGCGAGACCTGAGATCGGGTGAGTCAGGGGCCACTGGTGGGACAAATACTGGCTTACTCCCCAATTGCAAGCTCTGATGCACCCAAAAGAAAACCAAGGCAGCGACAATCCAGAAGTCATCCCACCCGAGGCTATTCTTGACGCAGAGACGAGAAACAAAACGAAATATAACAGCCACAATAGCCACTGCCAGGAAAACGACCTCAGTAATCAGGAGCGGTACACTCCCAGCAGAGGCAGCTTCTTTGGTCTTCATTTACAGCGGGTGTTGGGATGGGAAACCAAAGTCTGGTGTCGAAAACAATTAATCTAAGTCTTTAGAAGCACTTTTAAATAGAACATTCTTGAGCGGCTTCGGGATATGGCTCGGATGTCAAAGCAGGGTACGTGATGCGGGCTGTGCTTGGCATAAGCTGTATTTCTTACACGCATGAGGGAAGCCAGATGCATAAGCGCTATATATAAGAAGCGATGGTTGGCTGTATAAGTATTTCAGTCCTGAGCTGATGACGACCAAGCTTATGAGCGAATCCTATCAAGTCCGTTGGCTCTCACTGGAGCTCCTTCTCAGCCCCTTTAGCAGGTATCTTTCGGGCCGCAACCAAATAGAAGCCGGTCCTAGAAATTATCCGAGGTTCTTTTCCCGACGGAGGACGCGGTGACAGAGAGTTATGCTGTTGCTGATACCGGAATTGACGAGTTGGGAGGGGTGGGTAGCGGATCGCCATTGGTGATCGTGAAGAGGGCTATCGAGGGGAGGACGGAGATAGCTTAGAGATGCATTCTGTTGACGGCTACGAGTAGTAGGATGGTTGAATGATTGTTGTCTTGATTGAGATCCAGTAAGAAGCAGACTGAAAGCTTTATCGGCCATCGATATGATGTGTCGATCTATTCAGAGTGGGGTAGAGCTGATCGTTCTATAGTGGAGTAGCCGGATTGGAATTGTAGAGACCTTGGACTTCTTATAAGCGAGGTGTTACTCGTGGTTCCGCGGCCGTATGCTTGAAATATGATTCTTCGGCCATAGTGGAGTCAAAGTACGAGCATGATCGCCATCTCGACATCGAGATTGGTAGGATAGAGGGTCCACCACTAGGGAATAGAACCCCCATACAGTTACCAGCACCCTATAAAGGTAGAGTATAGCACCACTATAAGCTATAGATATTATTACTATCGGGTTAGTATACGATAATGGGACGCGGGCCCGCAAGTCTTGGCGTGGAAAATCGCAGGCTCGCATCCCATTATTCAATATCACACCGATAGCACCTATATTATAGCTCATAGCACCGTAATAGGATCGGCTAACCCTCCGGACCCACAGCCTTCCGGCTGGGGGAACTTTAGATCGGAGATCGCGTAAGATAATACATAGCGGTAAAACAAACAGCCAATCAATTGCGGGTCTTGGCGTTAACGCTGGTATAATGGACGCATGATTCATAAAGGATTGATAGATGCTCTGTATCAAATCAGCCGAAACATTGTGCTGTGATCAGAATTCCTTTGTAAGAGTCTTCCTAAGCCAAAGCGGAGCAAGATTGGCTGTACTCTCGAGACAGTTCGGATTTCCCAATGGCTGTAGCTAGGTTGTATTCCAAGTCCGATTTATCAGATTTCAACAATGATCTGCAATGACTGGCAGCTCAGATACTGGTGTGAACGACTGTATACTACAAAACATGGAATCAGGAAAGAGACAGATATTACCTCTCTCTCTTATTGAGATTGATACCTCAGAACTGGCCTTGATAGACTAGCCGAGATCAAGGCCTTTGCTCTTTCTGTCATTACAAATTTGGCGCCTTTGCCAAAGCCCAGACACTGAGGATCTTTTCCCAAGGGTCAGATTCTTATTATGAGTAGATGGAGGGTAAAATGAAGACGATGGAAGTTAGCTGTGGCGCTTACCTTAGGTACGGGAGTTACACTCCATTGCCAAGAACTAAACGCTCTAAGGCTAGCGTGAGGCGTCATACCAACCCATGAGGATCCGCGTGCTCAGCTCAATAGAAATATCGCACTTGCTTGTATCGCACGAACCGCCGGATAAGAGTATTCCAGCTTGCAGACGTGCTTCTTCTCCACGTTTAAATCCAATGTCTAACCAATGAACCCACCAAGATATGAATGATGCCTCCTCAACCTCAGACCATGCTACGAACCAAAACACCCCGAACGACCAAGGAACACCCTCCAATGGGGTCGCGGCCGGAAACGCTGAGATATTGCAGCAGAAGCGGCGGATTCAACGAAATCAAAAAGCCTCCTTCCTAGATCACCTCATCCGTAACATTGATATTGTGATCTATTGCCAACTTTCTATTTTGTATTATATGGAGTAAGGCCTGTCCGATGCAGTGGTTCAAGGTCGTCGGACTAACATCGCCCAGCTGTTCCCTCACCAAATTCCTCCTTCGAGCCCTACCGCACTGGCTCTACTTCACCCCCAAGCCTGCCATATTTCCACCAACACCCCTTATACATCGTCCTTACATTGGCATCATTTTCGGCACCAATATACTTTGCCTGCTATTACATCTAGCTTTCTCTCCACCAGCAGCTGGAGAAGCGACACGAGGTTATCTCCATGGTGGGCTGGTCATTGACTTTGTAGGACAGAGAAGTCCGGTAGGAATATGGAGATTGGTAGGATTGGATATACTAGTCTTTGCTTTGCAAATCCTAGTCCTCGGAGTTACTCTCGAGAGGCGAGGGATCACAAAAGTCGATGAGGTTATCCAAAGTGTTGTGCAGGTGGTTACAGAAACCCCACAGGACCATGATTCTGAGGAAAGGGGTGTATCCAGGCAAGCCACAGCCGCCGAGGATGATATTGAGTTGCAGGACCTACAGGATGCTTCGTCTGGTCGCACAGGTGGTGATACGGACCGAGAGCGAGATGAATTATTACTGCCTGATGGAAGCAGTGAGCCGCGTGTCCATCACCCGCTGGATCCTTTCTACACTGGTGATTATATCATTACGAATCTACATATCCTTGACACTATTCGCGCACAGTGGCAGACCAGCGGCATTAGCACCGGAGGATCTGCTGCTGCTGCCACTTCTGGTGCCCAAGCGGCTGCGGTAGCTGCTGTGGCAGGGCGAAGTTTTACATATCGGCTAGGGCAAGGTATTCGGAGGAATGGTTAGCAAGAACCATGCGATGTACATTAGGACCTCTAAAGAACATGGCGCATTGTAGAGACGGAGTGGTTAAGGGCATCAGGCTGAGGCTATATTAATAGCAACGCTGGTATTAGGCTTCGGGCTTCGCTTTCAACAAATCATCCACTTTAGGCGGCAAAACCAGAGCGCTTCTATCATTTCTTCGATAGAAGTCTGCCACCACCATTGCCGTCTTTTCTGCCTGGTCCTCATGGATGAAGTGCCCTGCTTCTGGGAAGACCTGCAATTGGTACTTCCCTTGCATTTGGCCAATCATCAGATCTTTATCTAAACGGTCCGTACCAGCGAGCAGAAGTAGCTTTCCGCCCTTCGCGTCCAGAAATTTCTTGCTAAGACCCACGAACCACCCCTCCCAGAAGGGCTGCGTGGCCGCGAGGTCAGTACGCCATGCCCAGGGTTTGGCATCCTCTACGGAAGAGCGTGAGGGATCCAACCGTAAGAGAGACGGTACGGAGATCCTGGCAGAGGTCGCGTTACGAATCGTGCGAGAGCGGGTACTAGCCGATGTGAGAAGAGATGTTTGCGACGGCGCTGACGGATTTTGCTTACTGCCATTCTATAGCTAAGGGTATGGTAGGAAAGCTTGTTGGTCTAGTGGCGAGGTAGGATTGCATGCTTTGCAGAGCGTCAATCGCAGATCCTTCGACAACGTCTAAGACAGCATAGCCCAATACTGCATTCCCTAGCCTTCCACTCATGGCAAGGTCAGTCACAACTGCACCACCGAGGCTGTGGCCCACAAGAATGAGACCAGGAACTTCCGACCAAGCCATCTTCTGTTGTGTCATTAAGATTACGTCCAGAAGATCCTGACTTAAGGTTTCCAAACTCAGATCAAGAGTGTCCGTTGTTGGCTGGGATCCAAGACGTTCCACGACAGTCTCGCCATGTCCTCGAGCATCAAGAGACAGTACACCAGCGTTTGGAAGCGCTTTACGGATCTCTAGGGCGAATAGAGCAAAAGATAGACCAGAAGAACCGGCTCCATGGTGAGTAACTAAGAGAGGTCCCTTGGCGGTTGGTGGTGTGATATATGCGTGATATGTGAGTCTCTCAGTGGGGCGAGATACATTCAGATATAGCTCTCGAGTAAAGTAGTCGTTCCATGGAAGTGGTTCTAAACCCTTTCTACCAGTGGAGAATCTGGGGGTCGAAATTCACACTTAGAATGGTGCTTTCTCTCAAAGGATGAGACTCTGGGCTAAACAACGATGGACAAGTCATGAAAGAATGGGCAGCATGTTGACATATGCAAGGCATGACAGTACATGACAATAGTGAAACGTAGTGGATTTGACGAACCCCTTAGGTCTGGCAAAGAGATGCTTACTCGGCGATGGTCTGATAGTACCCGTAGATGACGCTGAAGAAGCAGAGGAGGCGGAGGAAGAGTCATCGTCTTGAGTAGAATCAGGTAACGGCTTTAAATCATCCATTTCATCCTCTCCTCCATCATCTTCAACATGCATGGGCGGCAATGGTGGCTCAAATGGCAGACCAGCCAGCTTGGCCTTGGCAAAGGAGCGTTGGAGATCGCTCATGGTATCTGATGAATGTATTTCTCAATAGGGCACTTATTGGTTATTGGAGAAGCCGAAGGGTGACTTGCATGAGATGAGCGGGCCTATCGTAATCACATGAACTGATACATAATACGATCTGCAGCGTGAGAAGACGATGACGCGCTTGCGCATCCAAGAAAGTCCAGAATCCCCCACAAAAAGCTCGCCGCCAACCCCTCTATTTCGCACCACTCTGCACCTCCCATCTTTTCCCACCAACCATTCACGCTCTCTTGCATTTCCTGCATCTTGAGAGCAACATGTGCATGTTGTCTCTCGGCCCTTCAAAGCTTCGTGAGGACTGCCACTCCTTAATAGAAGCTGCACGCCAGCCACTGACGCAAGTAACAACAGGTACATTCTAGGCAACGTCATTGCGCGAATCCTCCTCCTCAGAGTACCATTATCAGAAAGCTTGAAGCCTGCAACTGTGAGGCCATCCATAGACGAGCAAGATGGTGTCTCTGTGGGGTTCCAAGAATGGCGACGAGCGTAATGATGGTGATGATGCTGAAAATGATGGAGGGGACAGCGGACATCAACCTCGCCATTCGGGAGGCCGTGAGCCAGACGAGAGAACACGACTGCTGCCACCTCGAAATGATGGCTTCTTAGACCCAGATGATCCAGCGGTGAGCTTCTCGAACGCATTTCAAAGTCCTCTTCTAATATCTGAAAAGGTCTCTCCCTACAATCTATGGAGCGTCAGAGCTCTCCGATACCTTTGTGTCCTCTTCCTTGTCATAAGCTTCTTATGGTGGGTACTACTTCTGGTATCCATATTCGTCAGCCCGCCAATGATGCACTCTCGCGGCTCTGGCTTCTTCGATTTCTCATACACCACCCTCACGATTGGCAATCTCCTTGTCGCTATACTGTTTTTCTCCACACCCTCTAAGCCCATGGAGTGGGGCAGCCTGGTTTTAGCATTCTTCTTGCTCCTTGATATGATTATCATCGTGGCTGTCGCGCGTATACGGGTGGAAGAAAGCTGGGTTGGTATTGCGTCAGTGGTTTGGGCGACTCTCATGGCTCTCTACAATGTCCTTACGGATCGTGTTGTGGCATGGGGCAAGAAAGAGGAGGAAGAACGCCTTACAGGACGAAAGGAAACTCGCCGTACACTTCGTGAATGGTGCGCTGTACTCACAGCTTCCGTCATAATGGTAATCATGATTATCGTTGTGATCCTCCTAACTGCGACTCTGATCTTGCGCTCCCGAGATGCGGGTCTGGCCCCGCCGGGCAAGAGGTATTATGTGGATGGAGACAAGTATCAGCTGCACCTTGCATGCGTGGGCGATGCGACCTACAACCACCAAGGGCAGCGCAATCCTACGGTGTTGCTGGAGGGTGGCGAAGACCCTGTCGAAGATACCTTCGAAGACTGGGTCTATGACGCTTACAGCAACGGAACAATCAACCGTTACTGCTACTATGACCGTCCTGGTCTTGGCTGGTCGGACAATGCTCCGTCTCCACACTCTGCTGGCATGACCTCTGATGCCCTTAGCGAAGCCTTAGCGCGCGCGGGTGAAGAGCCACCGTGGGTTGTTGTATCTGCGGGTATAGGTGGAATCTACAGCAGGATATTCTCAAGCCGGCACCGTGAAGAAGTCACTGGTATCATGCTTGTTGATGCCATGCACGAGGACCTACTCTACCAAGTTGCTAAGCCAGGTCGGGGCTTTTTGCTTTGGGCGCGAGGGATAATCTCTCCCCTGGGCTATGATCGGCTCTTCGGTGCTATCGCCAAAGGCCGTACACCTGAAGACCGAGTATACGGCCGTTCAGCATACCAGGGGGGGAAATATATTAAGGCGAAGCTGCAAGAAAATCTCGTTGCCAATTCGCTCACAAAGAATGAAGTCAGCCAGGCGAGGCATATTCAAAAACCCGAGACACCGCTCGTGGTGGTGAGCTCAGGTATAAATGTCCGAAAAGATGACGAGTGGAAGAAAAAGCAAAAAGACTTGACAAAGGTCACCGAAAATTTGGTGAGCTGGGACGTTGTTAACGCCGCGCCCCATGAGGTGTGGAGGACCTTAGAAGGAAGGAAGGTCTTAGAGAAGAGATTAGGGGAATTGGTGAAAGGGTGAGATCTACTTCTGAATGGCGGTTAACTGTAAGAGCACATTGGAGGTATCTTTTCGCGCAATTTGCACTATTGCTTTCCGAGCTTGACGTGATACATATATGCACACAGCCTTTTTGGGGGCCAGAGGCCTAGCGCGTTTCAGGTTTGGTATGTTTGATATACTTTCATTCGCTATTAGCATTGAGGCATTCTAGCATACCGAGTATCGATCTCTCTTGTTGCCGATCCTCCGGTACATTGTCGCCAATGGGGAAATATTAGACTGCATTATCACCCTCGCTGAGCCCATTGCCTGGCCCGCTTTCCTATATGCCAGGTACGCTTCAACCTAAATGGTCTATACCACTTTAAGGCTAACCTGATGACATTCGGCGAGATGTCGAGTCCTACGCCCTAAACCTGCTCGCAAACGCCTCTTCTATTAGGTTGGATAATGACCTAGCTGTGGCTCACCTTAAAGTTGTGTAAACAAGGCTGCGTTAGCAGCCCTTTAATAATAAATGCATGGAAACTGCCCGGTCGATCTCAGCCACGTCTATGTAGGTCCCCAGCCTTATTTTATGGTTCTGGACAAGTTGCTGAGTCGCTGCACCCCCTCAACGGCTTTTCCTAGGGTTTGTGTTATTAGTTTTTGAAACTAAAGCTAAGATCTTACAATTATCGCGCTGGGTATCCAGACATTGCCTTGCTCTATAAACTCGATGTGGGAACACTCGAGGCCTGGGGGAACCAACAGATCCGAAAGGGATTCTATATCTTCCGCAAATCTCACAGGATTGTTCCAGCTTATCATCAGTGACCGCTTGTTTGTTTTGGACTTGCCAAATTACCACTCACAAAAACCACAAGCACTGCTGCATAGCTAGAATACGTCTCATCCATTAGCCAGTGCTTTGGGAATTATTATCCGTGGGAGCGACTTACGCTGCCGTTGCCGCAAAGATCTCAGATCTTCTAGCTGTTGAGAGCACACTGACGGAGAAGGCGAAAAGAATCGTCCACATCGTGATCAAGCCAAGTCTAGCTGAGGGTCTGCTGATGGAATACAAGGATATAATGGCTCCTACCAGGAGTAGACCAGCCATAAGCACACTCACGAACCCAACGGCCTTGGCAATCCTCGATTCTGGCAGATAGTAAACGCCTTCATGTCGCCGGTTTGGTTCACGTCGCTTCTGTACCAATATGTCAGCGTCAGATTTTGGATTTGGGGCCAGTAAGCTGATCACTTACTTTCATCCAATTACCGCAATGATCCCTCATAAATTGAGATAGCCGATCTTCGCCTTTTGCTGGCCTTAGAGCTACTAAATCTTTATGTTCTTCAAAATAAGCACTTTCGCCGAGCCCAACCAAGCACTGTTCCTGTTCAAGCCAGCCAGTCAACACGTTTCTCACGCGGTCTGCTGGGCTCGAAAGCTTTAAAACTTCGCTTTGCGTCGTCAGGAGCTCATCTACAACTCGCCTTAGCACATCAAGTGGTTGTGATCTTGAAGAATCTGCATAGTCGCTTACAGTATTCTTTCAGACTCGTTCTCAACTCAGCCAGCAACTTGTGTTTTTCATCGTCTCGGGCTTCGCGCCGCGCTGAGAGCTCTTCATATATTGTAGACGCAGCCAAGAATCGCTTCTCGTCCGCGTCCTTTGCGTCCTGTTCATCGAGCTCGTCCAATTGCCCTTGCTTGAGTAAGATCTCACTCTGCAGGACTAGCAATAGTCGTGCTGCGGTTCTATCAAACCTTCGGTATACAGCGAGCTCCTTATCTGAGGAAATGAAGTCGGCCACCTGCGCATACCCTGTGATTTCTCGCTTTTTGGGAAGCCTTCTATGTGTATTGGCTTTCCGAAGCGGACGATGTGGAAGTAATTTCACGTTACTGTTATATCTGGGTAGGAGAGCCATAGATCAATAAAAAAAATAACTCGCCCCGTCATTCAGGAGATTTGAAACTGACATGGCAGCATTCGTGGGTGCGATACAACTTAAGTAGGTCAAACCTTGGTCAGGCTTAACGTGTCATGAGCAGGCAACTCTGGCAGGAGTCAGGCTCTATCGATTCAGCTCAAGGCGCACACCTTGACTTATTTTAAATGCTCAGCCTCCTCAAAAGTGTCACAGAATTTTAGCAGGTGCCAGTCAGATGCAAGTCTTATCGTTGACCTGAAGCGATTGGACGCCCCTGCGCACACCGCCGCACAATCCAGCGCCTATGCAAGCCACCCCACCAAGGCTCAACGCCCGCAGTATCTACATACGGTCTCGGGCCGTCTAGAACTTCCCTGGCAAGGGTAGAGACGGGTCATTGGTTGAATAGGCCTGTGCAAGTTCATGAAGAAAGGTAATGACCCGGCATAAGGAATCTCGCGTTTTACGCGAACGTTATGCCAGTTCATGAATAAAATAACATTGACTTCCTCTTCCCTTCATCAATTGTCCTTCATTGACCCGTCGAACCATTCAGAGGTCTACCTTGCTGGTTCGGCCGCTGGGGCATCAAGCCCCGCACGCACTTCGCCGAGCCCATCCCTAGATTGTATGTGATCTACCTACATCCGCAATCAACCTCACCAACATACAAGGCTACAATTTGGTCGAACAAACACGTTCTCAAAACACTTCCTGAAGATCAGTCCAAGATACATACAGCATGCCGGGTCATGGCTCTGCATCAAGCAACGCCTCCACGATGTTCCATCCCACTGTAAGTCGTGTTGAGAGTTCTTGAGTGACAATCTGTAAGGGCGCTTACTGACCTTCATAAGACATCGACTACTGCATTGGAAGCGGTCTTCTTCGTATCCTTGTCTCTCACCTTACTGGGAGCGTACTGTGGGCTTGCTACTCCTTTATTTGCTCTTGGTCAAGCAGTTCTGAGCTTCGCGCTCTTACTACTGCTATGGCCAAGAGGTCAGGCCCAATTACTCTCCTATACTCGGTCCACCTACGCGAGATACAAAACCATCTTCCTTGAACTCTGCGCATTGGTGTATATCGCATGTGCGATACTCTCCCTATTCGCACGGATCAGGGCAAAAGACTACACTTCTGAGGTCTCGCTCATACTACTAAGGAAGCAAGCCATCACCACTATCGGAAAGCTGGATCTTGCGGCTTGCCTCGCTATATTGGCTTCCCACATTACGGGCCATCATGACATCTGCAATCGTATTCATCGTAGAGTATTATGGTTATGTTGGTTGTTACACAAAGCTGCCCGGCGGTTTTGTGGCATTTGCTACCAAATGCTTCAAGAGCCTTTCAGGGACCTGGAGGCGCAACCGAACATGGCAGCTGTTTCGCTGATCGACTTTACCGAACCAGCTGATAGCATGGCTCTTCCTACTCCTCTAAAGGCGACACCTTCCTCTTTGCTCTCCATGCGATCTTTACAAATGCAGGAAGGCACTGATGTTGAAGAAATGGATGACGGGGACGCTTCAAAGTTGCGAGAAAGATTCCATCATTTAAGAACACTCTCATTACGAACAAATCCTTACCCATTCATGCACCAGGAACTTCGTTCGATTGGCGCACGGTTGAGGTGGTCTAATCTGCGATATCGTCTGGGTTTTCAGAAGCGCCCCCTACAAGACGTCTTCTTGTTTGTCTCTTCTACTTCTCAAACCGAATCTCCTGATATTGAGACGGGCCAAAAGGGTCCCTTCGGTCCCCAGATTCAGCTTTCACCGAGGAAGCCACGACTATCAAAACGCCATTATCAAAGTCTAAGCTCAGTTGTCGCCGAGATAATTGATCACAATAACAACATTGGAAGTCATCAACCTCATCCTTTTGATTCAACTGAGCACCACCATGTCAAAACATTCGACGGAAAGGAGGCTATGTCGGACACGGGCTGCCCTCCAGTCTTCCAGCTTCCCGGTACTATACAAAATCTGTGTGTGAAGGCCTTACCGGATACTGGATCAAGTCAGAATGTGATAGACAAGTCACTCGTACAAGGCCTGTCTCCATTGGTGAAAATAGAATCTCTTGACGCCGCAGATAAGCCTTTGGAGGCTCCAGATCGAGAGCCACTGCCGTGTATTGGAAAGGTACGCCTTCCGTGGCTTTTCAACAATGAAGAAAGGCAATACGAAGAATGGTTCTACGTTGTTGAGGACTGCTTAAAAGGCGTTATCATTGGCAATGGATTCTTGCAACATACTGAAACGATGGATAAAAACCGACGTCGCCTAGAAATAACAAAGCCTTCTGACCCCAATTCCCTCCTAGGTAATCTTGTCAACGAAACGCAGCAAGATGACTGTCTACGGCAACTTATCTGTGGAAGTATCAATGGAAAGGAGATCTTTGCGTCCCTGGACACAGGCTCCCAGGCCAACTTGATTTCGGCCGAGTGTGCTGAGAATCTCGGACTCGAGATCTATCCATTACCAACAGGCCAAGAACAGCTTAAATTCGCTAATGGCCGACGGGCTTCGATGCTAGGACAAGTTAATGTTAAGTGGAGCTTCTGTGATACCCCAACGGAGGAGGTCAACGTCACGCTTTATGTTCTTCATACTTGCATTCACCCAGTGATCTTTGGTGATCGATTCGTGTACTTCCAAGATCCTTGGGCAAAGCACGTAAAATCACTAAGACAAGAACCTCTTGAAACCGCCAACATCGGGGTCGTTGGGTTGGAGAATAAGCATCGCTTCTGGTTTTTTCGGACTCCAAAGCCAGGTATGATAAGCTGAGACTACTTTTGACCAAACAATGCTAATGGCCGCGCTCTAGACCCTGTAGCAGAGCAGATCCACAATCAAAAGAAAGCCAGAAAAGAAAGGGCTATGGCCGCCCTTTCAGAAAACCTGTCTCAACCTCACTCGCAACCTCATAGCCGGGTTCGAGTCCAGCAACCAACAACGCCGCCTGCAGCCGTTACTGCCACACCTGGGCCAACATTTGTCCAGGCCCAGAGCAATCCCAACTCAATTTTGCAGGCTGCGCATCGCACAGCCAGCCCAATGCAAACAAGTACTTGCCCGCGTCTTCCGGCTGCAACAGGTAGCTCGGCCACACCGTCCAGTGGCTCTGGTCCCGATCCTCCATGGCATACTTCGCCTCCTACCTCGCAACCCACAGATACCCAACATCTTACCGGAGCAGCCACGACTTCCGATGTACTCCAGTGTCCTGCGCCCGTCATGACTGCTTTCGAGAGATTGAACGCCGCTACGCCCGAGGACGCCTCATGAAGCCTGTCCTTTCTATACACGCTACCAAGATGAAGAGAGTATCATTGCGCCGAATAATTTTCATATGAGTAATGTTCATTTTCGTCTATACCCTGGGTTTTATAGGGGTTCTGAGCGTCCTCACGGCCGTTTGTTTATGGTTACGAGGTACGAGCGAGCTGGACTATCCTTGATTAACGCTGCATGTGTGTAGAGATATATACGACTATCTAACGCCAAGAGTATAGAAGGGTTGCTAGAGACCCTGGTCGTTTTATCCGGGCTGCAAATGCCCTGCGTAAAAGCGTCACTTACCATTTCTGTTGCAACTTGTACATAGAATTGATGTTCTCGAGATTTTGGAAGGAACACTGTATATACAGCATTGAAAAAGCTTCCATTTGTAGGTTTTGCAGGTCTCTCTGGTGCAGCGAAAGCCGTGGATGAATCCACACATTCTGATAAACCTAGTACTCCGACAAGCTGGAATGGGCTTGCTGAAACGGAATAATCTAGATATTGATCCCCTGCAAGGCAGATGACGTCTATAGCGAGTTGACTAGCTTCCGGAAAGACGTGCCAGCATCCCTGTATATAAGAGAATAGAGCGTCTCGCAGGAGTGTTCTCTTCCCACTTCTTTATACTAAGATATCCGCTCGTTGTTACAGTCGTTTGCAAAATATCTGGCGCTTGGGAACTAGTGCGCCCCCCCATCAAATTTTGACCGTATATTGTACTTTTTTCCGACTAGATCGTGTTTTATATAATTATAATCTATTATAATAATAATTGAAGCTATATTTTATCTATTATAGACAATTTCTATTATTTTAACTTTATTTTTACTTCTATATATTTATTAATTTTTAAATTTATTTATACTTTAATTTAATATAAATTTAAATTAAATTATAATAATAATATTATATTTACTAGTCTTTATTAAATTAACTTATATATATTATAAAAAATAAAATATATTTAATTTAATAATAATATTATTTTTATTATAAAAAAGAGTTATTTAAAGAGATTTTAATTTATAAATAATTTTTATAAATAATAATTATTATTATATCTTAATTAATATTTAATAATATATTTTAATAAATTATTATATTTCTTATATAATAAATAGAAATTAAATATTAATAATATTA
>NAPT01000220.1:0-41468 GCA_002927785.1 Cladonia uncialis | reverse complement strand
TTGTGGTAGAGGGGGGAATCAGGGGAGGGGAGGGGATGGGGTGTAGAGAGGTCAATCTGCTCTCGCCAATCTGTTTGCATTGCTGTTATTTCATGCCCAAGCTTATTATAACCTAAGACTGGTTAGTCGCAGGAAAGAATCGAAGAAGAAGAAGCTTCTCCGTACCCAGAAAACTCGGCTTCTGTTTCATCTGAATTTCCAGTTTCTTCCCATCTGGAAGATCGAAAAATGCCTTGCCTTGTTCAATAACATCTTGTATCAGGGAATCATCAATGCCTGTGTTTTTAATGTACAGAAATCCAACATCAAGGAGCGCGTTCCGAAGAGATTCAAGGAAAGCCGGCTTGGTGTCTTGATTTCTTGCAAGAGACAGATCAAGCACGGGTATGGCACTGAAAGACATCACTAAAGGGAAGACCGCAAAAACTAAATGACTGCAGAAGAGAGTTGTCCGAGGTCGTAGGAATTATCAGCGCGATCATACACAGTTGCACCAGCGGACAACGGGCCGGCTGCGGGGACGATGGCGCAATGCGGGGAGCCATGTTCCTCGTAGGGGCACGTGAAGCATAAGGTACCATCGGTCTTTCCGTTTGCCCCTGGTGGCCCAGACTTTGAAGAGACCTTGTCGCGCATGACATTGGAGCAATCCAGCTCTAACGGCTCGAGAAATGTGGTATACACCTCCAAGAAGCCGCCTTAACAGAATGCAAAATCTTCAACATCCACCCATTGACAAGTCGCACTTACTGTTGCTCTTTCACAATTTCGATATATATAAATCGTCTTTCTCCTTGGCTTGTCTTTGCATCTTCTGGCCTTTGTAGAACTTTTCCTGGATTTCCTCCTCACTAAATCTCCTCGTTTTACTCCGCAACATGTCCGCAAGCTCTTGCTTGGACATGCCTATCTGGTCGCCAATAGGGACCAAGCAGTTGGCAAGAAAGAGGTAATCCTTGGCCAAGATCCGGTAAGTCATCATCAGATAATCAATGTTCTGAAAGACAAGCGCTCGTCCATTGGTGTAGTCCTGTTTTGCCTTGAGGAATGCTCGGGGATGATCCTTCCAGTGCCGTAAAGGATTGAGATGGTGGGAAGTATGCCAACCGTCGTTGAAGCAATGGCGGTTGCTCTGTAAGAGGGGTGGTTAGTATATTCTTCGACAACGCGTTCAAAGAGAAAGGGGCCAGCTTACCGGTACATCAATGAGCGTGATACTGGACCGAAAGTCTGAAGCCGGGTCGCTTTCGTCAACAAGAGCGTGCTGACCGTAGTTTCCGACCATGAGACCGATGCGCATCAGAATGAGAGGAATAATAAAAACAAAAAGGGTAGGATAGAATTGCCAGCGTGCCATTGAGTATATGAACAGATATGATGCCATTTCGTTGGCGCCAGATTTCAAGGCCAAGGCTGTCTTGTGCTTTCTCAAAAAGTATAGAGGCAGTTCGATCCAAATGAGGGTGATGAAGCGGCCAACGTACATCAGGAAGTGAGTCAGCTCGTCTCGCTGATAACGAATGGTCGAAGAAAGATCTTCGGGTCCGTTGCCTTCTACATGATGGTGCTTGACGTGATGATAATAGTATGAGTCCCATGTGTGGCCCATAAGAGGTTCGAGTATGTACGGCCATGTGTTGTCGAACCATGCGTATTTTTTTTTCAAGAGGCCATTGTTGTGGATGTGATTGTGCAGCATCAACGTGAATGGTCCGCAGTATGACAGCTGCATCAGAACATGTAAGACTGCTTGCAACCAAGTAAAATGATAATATAAGAAAGCTGCGCTGGGTACTGAGGTGCAAAGGTAGAGTATGATATGGGTGAGGAAGACAACATCAACCGAGTTTCGCACAATGCCTTGTGCCCACGGTACATATGCATGTAGGACACCCGCAATGAATCCTTTTCCGGCCGGTAGATCCTTTTGGTCCCAATTGGTGAACACCGTTACTTCATCGTGCAGCTCGTCCAGAGCACGCATTGATGACAGGTCATCATGGTCTCGAAAGGCCACTGATTGGCTTGAAGTCTCTGGCTTTGTCCTGGTTTTGATATCTCGAAGAAGGTTTTGTAGTACAATTTTATCGGGCTGTAGAAGCTGAGGATTCATGGACATATCGATGTCCATGGAGGGCGAGAGCTGTTCAATTATCTGTATATGCTGTTAAAGTACTTTTCCCACAGTGCCAAGGCAGGACACATACAATTAAACATCGCCGTTTCGAGTTTGGAAAGTACGAAAATCTCTGATATCAACCAGAAGCATGCGCAGCATGGTCGTAAATTTTAAGTTGTCCAAAAAGGTCAATATGCAGGGTCTGAAACCAGGGACTTCTAGGCGCTTGGGCGCTTGTTTCGGGGGATGCTTCATAGCGTGCTTCATCCCTAACCGCGATTTTTGCTTCGTCTTCGTCGTCCTTTGTCACAATTGTCAAGAGGAAGATTAGTGGGACATCTTAAGAAGCTATTAGTCCATGGAGCCAGCTTCTCCACGTATATCAGATGTATTTACCCGAGATAGGATCATCAATGATGGTCTGCACCAGGGTCAGCCAACTAGCACACAAGGTATCAGGGTGCACATGCAACGCGCTTTGGACCCCATGGTTCAGGATTTGATCCGAGCGTTCCCTTCTCATGCTGTTATTATCAGGCTCTTCACATGGCAGATTTCCATTTCAAATATGGATCGCAGGCTCTGTTGGTGAGATCAAGTACTCTAGCGCTACACAGAGTGCTTCCACTAGGTCTTTCATTGTACACGAAGAGACCTGAGGCGGTCACCACCGCTTGCTGTCAATCCAGACACGTAAGGCTCAGGGTCTACTGGAAGGACTCATTCATTGGCTCAGCTGCAGAGCTCGAGCGGAAGACTTCAGCTCCCTACCAATTGGGATTCAGTGAATTTCGCGTCAGACTACATCAACGTCAAGATCTCATTGCATTTCAGAACCGCCTTGTTGCATCTCTTGACATTTCCGTGTTTGTCGGTATGTCTGCAGATTGTTTCGATTTTTACAATCTTACAATTCAATTTTCTTTGATACCATCACGGGCACGAGAGTACAAGCGCATTGTATGTCTCCCTTATCTGACGGACCCGAAGCTTGCTTTAATGTAAGAGGCAGCGCTCATCTCTGACGAAATTTGGCAATCTGAAAAAGACTTTAGCATGACTGGCCTGTTGACCTTGACTTGATCATACGAGCGTTCAGGGCGGATCGACCCGGCAAAGACGAGATTTTTTCAAAATCAATTTGACAGGGCCGCAAATACTCTCGAACAAGTAATCCTAGGACGTCGCGGGATTGGTACTCGAGATCCAAATCTCGTCTAACGGAGGATCTTGCTTCCCTCCTAGGCTTAAGTCAACCTTATCAACCTTGAAAGTTGGTGCTCTAAGAAGCAATTGACGGTCAATTGAGAGATTCGGGTTGTCCAAGCCTTCCTACACAATTTTCCAGCCCCTCCAAAGCTTCCGACATATCGAAAGGCCCGGCCGCCAACCAGTTCAGGCCAAATATGGCCTAACACTCATCCTCACCAATCCTGATGGGTGCAAAGTCGTAGTGACCCAATAGGTTAATTGAAGCTTTTTTTGTTACTGCTGGGCGGCATTATTTTGGAATTGTCATGGCTAGCATAATTTCCCAGGACTCATCCGAACTTACAGAAGACTTCAACATCTATTGTATTCATCTAAATTTATCATTGGATGATAGGTATCTACACCAGCTCTTCGCCTCCTATACGGAGTACAGAATCTCATCACAAGTAACGACAGTCTACTTCCACAGGTTTTGTACAAATCTTCCTTCTCTTGTTCAACGCGTCCTCGAGGCAGCTTTTACCACATTGCCCTATCTTTTCGTCCTCCAAGGACACTGTCAGGCTACTCTTACCAAAGTAACAGTGATCTTGAGTGTAGTGACTAAGAATAGAACGGCCAAAAATTGTGGACCCTGATGCGTTGTTAGACTACTTTGGTAGCCCCTGTCCCGTACTTGGAGGCTCGCTTAAAGCTACCTTAGCCTACAACCAAAAAGTAGGGCCTTATTTACCGCCCTTCTAAATCACCACATTCACTTTCCTCGAGTTATCCAACTCGAATTCGCAGCCATTGAGCATTCCCATTAGGTGGGGCTATACTGTCGTTATCCATAGCAGAAGTGTCGGTGCTTTATGAACCATGGGGGTCCGGCATGAGCATCTTTTTGCGAATTGGACCACTCAGAAACAGCTGGGTACTTCAGACCGCATTCGGACAATTGAAGCTATTCTGACGGATTGACAGTGGTTTCGGCGTCTCTTATAGTTGCTGCGCTCTCCATACATACTTTCGTTCCTTCAACAAGACCTTATACACAACCATTATACGAGCTCCCCTATCCAGATGTCGAGGGGCAGTACCTGCAAGGATCAGACGATGCATTGTTCGTACTGGGCTGGCTGATAATGATCACCGCCATAAGAGCTGCAATAATTGAGGGTACCTACCAATACGTCACTTGGCTTCGCGTAATGTCCCATAAAGCATGCATGCGTTTTGCGGAGCAGGCTTTTCTGCTCGTATACGACGGTACATCGTTCTCGTTGGGCATGGTAAGAGGAAGATGTTTCCAGGGCATTGCACTGTCTCTGACTGTTTGAATCCTAGTACCTACTCACGAAATCCCCTTACTGGCTCAACTTCGAAGAACTCTGGTCTACATGGCCCTCACGCCAAATATCTGGCGACCTGAAGTGGTACTATCTCGTTCAACTCTCGTTCTGGCTTCAGCAAATGCTTGCTATCAACCTGGAGAAACGCCGAAAAGACTACTCGCAAATGTTCACCCATCACTGCGTAACGAGCTTCCTGATGTATGTAGCCTACGCCTACCGCTGGACGAAAGTTGGTCATGTGGTTCTGGTAATCATGGACGTCGTCGACTTTCTGCTGCCCGTAGGCTAGACTCACCTATATATCTATAGATCATGCTAATGCAACACAGTTAGCCAAGATGCTCAAATACCTCCACTACGAAAGCCTCTGCAACATCATGTTTGGCATTTTCCTCGCCACCTGGCTAGTCGCCCGCCACGGCATCTACAACTCTCTTTGCTACTCCATCTACCGTGACGTTCCCCGCGTCATGCCCTTCGCCTGCTACTCTGGCCAAGACCAAGAGCTCGAAACCAATCCAGAGCGGTTAAGCAGCAGCTGGCGGTACCTTGAACCTTTCTTTGACCAGAAAGGCACCATCTGTCTTGACCGCAGCGTCAAGTGGGTGTTCTTAGGCCTGCTGCTAATGCTGCAGTTGTTGAGTATTGTGTGGTTTGGAATGATCGTTCGTGTGGCGTTGAGCGTGTTGAAGGGAGAAGGCGCTAGTGATACCCGCAGTGGCGATGAGGATGAAGAAAGTGATGAAATTGATGATATATGTGATGAGGTATACTCGAATGGCAAACCCACAACCTCCTCCGCAACCCTTTCAAGCAAAGGTAAAGCAACTGGCTCTGAACCGCCTCCGCGCCAGACAGGACTCTTCCAGCGCGGTACAGGTCGTATCAGAGTCCCCGGGTCGAGGGATAGGAAGGAGTTGATTGGACGCGTGGGATGCAATGGTTGAGACGATGGAACAGGGATATATATATCTCTTTTCCCCCACGTTCTCCCTTGCTCAGTCTAATAGAAAAAGTCCTGGTTGCTGAATGAATGGAGCCGTAAACGAAAGTCTGTTTTTTTAAAAAGGGAACCGGTTTTGCAGTCTCATAGAGCCATGATACCATATAGAAATGCAGATGAGAGTCTTTCATAATAACAACACGCGTGATGAAAGGACGTTCTGATGCTCATAATGACTGTGCTAGTAATCTCATGCCAGAACAAGATCTGTGAAGACTTTGCTTGCAGCTCCTTACCCCTTAGAGCTATTCATCTTCTCGTATCAAAAGACCTCGAGTGATACAAAAGCCTCTGCGCGAAAGGTCATATCCAATGACATGCATAGCATTCATAAGCAAGCAATGGAACATTCCCAGATCCGAAAATCTTCTCATTCACCTCTCCATCAGCTAATCATACAAAGTTGCTTTACAAACAATATGAATAATCTAGGTACCTTATTCTCAGTTCCAGGCTATGCAATCATCGATCCGCTGCTACTATGCACAAAAAGAATGCACATGCACAAATCCAATAAACAGGACCGACCGCCACAATAATAACAAGACGTAAATACATGATGCTCGTCCCTTTTCTCCTCTTTGACGACTTAGTTCCACCGTAGAAAATTCCAGCAGCGCCATGCTTCGCTATCCATCATTATAAAGAGGTGTTGTATGTATAGGTAGGCGCAGATAGCGTAATTCGTTCGCTCGTTTCAAGGGTTTGTCGTACCTGGTATAGCTTGGGGTCAGGATGCCCCTCGGCTTCTGGGATGGGGGAATCTATCTGCTAATTCTTCGACTTTGGGTAGGAGATCGACGATTCGGAAGGGTTTGGATACAACGTCGTCCTACATTCCTCATCAGTACAAGATCCATCGATAACATTTGGTGGGGTTGAGGGAGGATTGTAGGACTTACCATGCCGACATCCATAGCCGTATCAATCTGCTCGCTCCTTGCATTGGCAGTCACAGCTATGATCGGCACGTGGCTCGTCACATCCCCAGTCTCTTCTAGTCTCCGAATCTCCTTTGTACATGTCAACCCGTCCATTACAGGCATCTCCTGATCCATCAATATAACACTTATTTCTATCTCCTTCCCACCTTTGTCTCTCCAGAAGGTCGATTCTCGTAACCGATCTAGACATTCACCACCGTGATTGGCGACGTGGACGACGCAGCCCATGTTTTTGAGCTGTTTGCTTAGCACACGCTGGTTGACGAGGTTGTCTTCGACTACCAGAATCTTGAGGGTGTCTTTGCGGGCCGGACGTTGAGGAAGGGAGGTTGCTGACGCGACTATAGTTTGGGAGCCTTCGCTCTGGTTTCTGGAGATTGTGGGGAGGAGTTTGCCTGTGGATGATTTGCGGGGGCCTGATCCAGGGAACTGATCAATTTCTTCTTTGGGGGCGGTTGAACGCCGGGCTTTGATGTAGAAAGCAAATGTACTGCCTTCTCCTGATTTGGAAGCCACGCCGATCTCGCCTCCTTGTAATTCGACAAGTTCACGGGAGATGAAAAGGCCTAGACCTGAGCCGCCATACTGGACATGCGTTCTTGGACTTGCTTGGGAAAACCGAAGGAAGAGGAGCTTCTTCTCGTCATCATTGAGGCCACGGCCTGTATCTTGCACGGCGAAATGGAGGTAAACTTTCTCTCCTGTACCCCATTCCGCGGCTTTGGTGAGGTCTTTTCGTTTCGATCTTGTTGGGAAATATGAGACGATGCTCTCTTCCTTGCTTGGCCTTTCCAGCGATGCCGCGAGAGTGACATTGATGACACGCTTCTCTTGTGTGGTCGTGAATTTGATTGCATTTGTCGTAAGATTGATAAGTACCTGGAGAAGACGCGACGGATCGAGCCGTACCCAGTTTATGCCGAGTCTCTCTATAGAGGTATCCACTTGGAAATTAAGCTTGATGTCTGCTGTGTGGACCTCCCCATCGAACATCTTCAATGCTCGCTGGACAACAGTCATTGGCTGAATATCGCATGGCGTGACAAGCAACAAAGCTGAATCAAGCTTTGATAGGGTTAGGATATCGTCGACTATTCTCTTTTGGTGTTGGGCACATAGAGCGATTATGCCAGAGGCATCAATGGCATTCTTTACTAGCTCTTCTGTTGCGCCAGGTGGGAAGTTGTTTGCTTGGAGGTCTGTCAATGTGGTCGTAATCTCATCTGCGCACTGTAGGATGGCGCTCAAAGGGTTTCGCATTTCATGACTCGTGATGTCAATAAAGTTCTCTTGCTGGCGCTTCATTTCCACTGCCTCTTCCATCCTCCTCTTTTCAAAGTGCTCTGCCCACTTCTGCTGGCTAATGTCCGTGACGCTGCCGAAGATGACCTCGACCTTGCCATCTTCATTCTTCTCTGGGAATGCACTCGCTAACACCCAAGTGTCTCCTTTGTTCCCATTCTGATCGATCCAAGGCGAATTGAAGCGGATCTCAGTGTTCATAGGGACAGCCTTATGCACAAGAGCCCACCACAGCTTCCTTACACTCTCTCGGTCTTCCACCTTGATCGAGTCCATCCACTCGTCCGTATCCTCGATTCCCCTTGGTACCTTCGTTATCTCATACCACTTATCATTCAGGTAGGTAATCTTTCCCGTTGAATCTGCAATGAAGATTCCAACAGGTGCGAATTCGGCCATTCGCGTGAATTTGGTCTCACTCTCTACAGCTTCTTGAGTTCGAGCAGCCAATTGTTCGGACAGCTCGATCCGATCCTGGGCTGCAAGACGAGCGGCTCTTTTTCCCCTAGCGATCTCTTCTTCGAACAAGACTACTGAGGCCATTGCTGTCGCCAGTTGTCGACTCAGAAGTTGCACATAGAGACTGTAGTCATCATCATATGGTCGCCGAGGATTGACACCCATCACAAGGAAACCCAACGTGGACTCACCACCAGTCAGATGCACAGGACAGCAGACAGCGGATGTGCACTCGTCTCCAAAGCCGCGCCATTCAATTCCCTCGAGCATACCAGCATCAAGGGTTCCATCCTCAACCGACAAAAGTATCGGTCGGTCATCCTTTATGGCTTCACGGAAAACCTGAGCATAGTATTCTGTTTCGCTTTTCAGGTCAACGTAAGATGCTGCCGCAGGATGCCCATTAGGTATGCCGAGAGAACCTTCGAGTACACATTGCTTCATGCTTCCATGTCCCAGATGGCTGTTGGAGTGGACTGACGACGTGTCGCTATCGGGGTCATCCCCGATGGAATACAAAAGGACAAACGGAGCGTCATATTCGTTATATTCAAGACCTTTTAGACATTGCTGCCAGAAGCTCTTTAGATCTCGTGCTGATGCTGTCTTCTCTCCCACTTCTCGAAGAGTCAGCATTCGCCTTTCTGCGATTCTCCGCCGCGTCTTCTCGAATGCTGGGTTGTAGAGGCCTACAACCGATCCATCGGCTCCAACAAGAGGTATGATAGACCAAGAAAAGTAGGTTTCTTCGAGCTGTCCTCCGGAGAACGCCCTCTGAATGAATAAGCAGTCATCATCTTTCATAGTTGCCTGACCAGTCGTGGTAGCACTGTGAAATACCTCTTTGACATTGTCCCAAATCTCAGCCCATGCTACTTGATAGCTTTTGCCCATAAGGTACGGATGCTTTTGACCCGCAAGGAGTATGTAAGCTTCATTGTAGATGGCAACTAGATCAGGGCCCCAGTACATGGCTGCAGGATGAGGACTAGCCATGATGAGGTTGCACATGCTTCGCAGCTCTGAAGGCCATTCCTCAATTGGCCCTAGTGATGTGGCTGCCCAGTCAATGCTTCTTGCAAATTGAATATGACGAGGAAGTGCCGGAGAGTTTGGTAATCGCGTCCAGTCAAAGAAGCCAGAGTCGATCAGTGGGTTGATCTCGAAATGGTCAACATTACCGGCGCTCGCAGCACGCAGTATAGCTTCCCCATTACGGGAATCAAGCGGTGAGCTTGTACCCGAACCAGACCAGGAGCTTGATCCTGCTATCGGCATGCCCATCTTAGGACCCCGTGGAATGTCCGTGTCTGTCAGATCGCTTATTGTATGGCTGTCCATACTCATTCGCGAATTGGCATCGCCGAAATAATCTTGAGGCTCCTCCTCGATTGCTTCCACCCTGTCAGCTCTAGCTTCCACAGAGATATCGTTCTCTTTACCAAAAGACGAATTTGACCGAACGCTTACAGATGGCGGGTTCGAGGGGAAGCTTTGCCGGTCGGACCCAGGACTGCCTTTAATTAACCGGAAACGTTTCCTCAAAGAGCATGTAGTCCAAGTTGCCCCTGCATAGAAAAAAGAAGGTAGGGTTACATCGAGAGATTGGCGGTCTTTGACGAAACTCATAGTCCAAGCTTTGAAATCGGAAAAGACAGTTGTTACAGTAAGCCCAGGGGATTCTTGTCCAGCTATACCAGTTATTCTCTCAAGAATATGGGGCATGGCTTGCAAGGAGGCGTTCGTGTAGAGAATTCGAAGGGGCCCAGGCTCGAAGTTGTGTTGATCGCTTAGATCCAGTATGAAAGTTGGACGTTCATCTTGCTCCAGAAGCTCGACCACACCAATCTGACTGAGCGCATTGAGCCCGTCAGATTTGCCTACACTTTCCGGTGATTTCGCCTTCTTTGGAAGCCCTACATAGCTGCGTCCGCTCCCACTCGGGGTGCGAGTTGCTGGTGGACGAGAAGGGCTTCCTGCATTCATCGAGCCTCTTGCCAGCTTCAACGTCCTGACCCCTTCATTCTCTTCTTTATTGGCCTTACTGAGCATTTTTGAACCAGCTTTTGAACTTGACAGTCGATAGGGTAACGAAGGTCTCTGATTGTTTTGGTTCGAGAAGAACAAGGGAGCTGATGGCAGCCTGTCGTCTGTGGAAGTATGAGCAGAAGCGGAGGAATGCAGGTCACGTCGAGATTTATATCGGCGATCCGGTTTCTTTGAGGGAGGCGGACCACTTGCAGTAGAAAGATGCGGTGACACCTTAGATGAGGCACGCTTTTGGCCTGCAAATGAATCTGTCTGGCCCTGATGCAAAAGCTCACTTCGGAGGTTCAATGGCCATGTTGCACTTTGTGAGGGCTGAAAGGGTTCGGACGTGGGAGTAGAGACATGTGTAGGCTGTGGTATGCCTTCGCTATGAGAGATTGGTTTGTGTTTCGCAGTATTCGAAGTTCTCGACCGTTTACCAAGGGTGGGAGATGTCGAGTGGCGCTTTTCCCTTTCCTTCTTGTCTTGACTGTTGGGCGCTGTAAAGATGGATTGGAAAACATTCATAGAGCCTGCGCCGAAAGCATTGATGTTTCTAGGTGTTTAAAGACTTCGTGATTGTAGAGTCATACTACCGGCGCATTGGGCGGAGGAAGAGTCGCATGATGTGTGTGTAATGTGTGGAAGGTAATGACGGTCAACTCCGCAGGCCAATGAGCGAGATATTGTTCACAAGAGGGTCCATATGATTGGGGGTTGTAGAGACAGGAGAAGCGATGGAATGGGATTATTGTACATCAACTGTAAGGAAGGGTAGGGTCCAATGGGTGTAGCAAAGTTAATAAACGTTAGGGGAAGTATTTGGGTGGTTCGCGGTAATACTTACTCCCAAATGACGTATCTAGGCCACCTAGTCTCCCTCTGGCTGCCTCCCCTCGCTAACTCCCGCCGGTGGCTCGATGCCCGGATGCCTATCAGACGATGCGATCTCAAGGGCCAGCACTACCTTAAGGTAGGGGTTACTTTCTATGACCTATTTGAGCTCTCTTGTTTACAGTATTCGTTGCCGGTCCCCGGATGTTTACGCGCAGCCTCATGTCCAGTGGGGCAAGTGCATCCACACCTTCAACCTTCAATTGATAGTTGAACCCCACCATTATCATGGGGTTCATCAGAGCCGTGGGCTGTTCCGCTATCTGACTGCCTCAGGCCACGCCAGTACCAAATTTGATTAGATGCCCTGTGCACCTGGTTAAGGTAGCCTACCATGGCTGCACGCCGAGTGCTTGGCGGTGTGCCCTTAACAACAGCGACCAACCACGCATGGCCAGTGGACCCAACTGGGCAACCTCAGCCGCAGCGGTCAACTGCCACCCTTTGGCGTCAAATCCCTCAGCTGAAGGAGAACCGTTACACGTTATATTAACGGTCTTCCGTGCTGGACACTTCAAGCTCTCGGCAAGCTTTCACCAAGCTACCGCCTTACCCACCATGCCGTCCCTTACGCTGTCCTTCAGCTTCACGCTCTCTGCTATTCTCCTTCTCGCCTTTCTGGCTTCGCCAACTGTAGCTTTCGGAGCTGGCAATATTGGTGAGAGGGCTGAAGATTGACTTTACGAAGTTGTGGTTGACCTGCTATGCAGCCTCCATCGCCCGCATTGAGGGTGTAAATTGGCGTCATGGCGACATCGAGGATACCCTGCTCAATATACTCATGTCTCGCGCTGCTGGTGGGAAGAAGTTCACCAAGCTCGACGTAAAACGTGTATATTTTGGGAATTGGCTGCGGGATTACAGTCAGGCTGTAGATGTCGGATCTGTCAAATATGTTAGCGCTGAAGCGATCCGCATCATTGTTTGGGTGCTCGGTTTCATGAGTTTTGGCTACGGTACGAGGGAATTCGAAGTTACGATGAACCGCTTGGGCTGCTACAGGTAATCTCACGCTTCTCCTCGTTGTCTCTGCATTGCATAGATCTGGTCATGTAACCTCTGAGACATAGCTTTGAAGCTTCACTAACACTCAAGCTAGGCCAGAGGAGCATATAGACAATCCAAAAGATGTGAGTCCACTGATCTTCCTAAGATATTCCAAACTAACCTACCAATAGTATGCCGACAACATCGATGCTCGCAAGTATGATAGGAGGCTTCGTGGCCCAGTGGATGAACGCAAGGAACTATCAATCAACCCACAGACTGGTCAGTGTAGAGCTCAGAACACGCAGTACACACTCATTGATGGGCCAACCTAGGTCTGAAAAACTACATTGCCACTGAGAATATTGGAATTGCGACATCCTCGGGCATGGTCCGTGCCGTCTTTGGACGATGCATTCAGATTGGTAGGCAGTATGCGAAGACTCATCGTAGAGAGGATCTTTTTGAAGCGCTGCGACTATTGGGAACCGGTTGCCATTGCCTTGAAGACTACGCTGCTCACTCAAATTACATGGAACTTGCCCTTATTGAACTCGGCGAACGTGGGGCTTTTCCATATGTTGGTCGAAAAACAATGATGAAATTGCCCGGACCTCCTCAACCCGTGTTTCCAATTGTTACTGGAACGTTCGGGGGTGTGGATTTCCTCTATTCCGTGATGGTAGATCTGAAGTCTCACCGTTTTCTTCCTGCAGCTAATGTACTTTAGGGCGAATTCTCCGATAAAGCTACCCAGTCCGAGATCCAAGAACTTCAGGGTACCATGCAAAATAGCGGCCGAAGTAACGTCAGCTTGCTGCAAACATTGCTGAAACAAGCCCCGCCTGGTGTCTTTGGAGGAAAGGATCAGGCTGGCAAAGCAAGCGAACTCCAGGCAAATGCTACTGCCGTCCAGATGCAAAATACCCATATCAGCCCCCGCCAACCTGAAGCGTGGGCCAGGTACTTACAGATGGTAAGTCAATTCCGCGAGAACTTCACTGTTTCGCAAGCATTTGCTGTTGGAGAACGTATATCATACTCAGTGTGGTCTTTATACGCATCGCATCAGTCGAGCAATTGTACACTTGAGGCGACTTATCCAAAGGGCTTCGATGTTTTGCATTTTGATTCTCGAATTCAGCAATTGCCGGAGATTTGCCTCCTGTTGCCCTCGGACTCACTCCTACAGAGTACGACAAGAACAGTGAGCGCTGATTCTTTTTCTTGCAGGTGCAAAGAGAGATCCTTCCAATTCTCCAATGGCACGACGAGATTGTGCAATCTATCACTCAAGCTCTTGAGGACTTTCCCAATATCATAGCTTTGGTCGAGAAGATTCAAGGTCGGTCTACTCCAGAATGCTTGCTTACCCCGCGCCATGCCCTCTTCCTTAGTATCAAGCCGCTGTAATACTGGATTACGTTGTGCAGTATTCAGCGCTTGCGTCAATACTATGTTCCACTGTCGGAAGCGCGAATAATTGCACGACTGTTGAGAGCGTGTATCGGATTCTGTTCCCGAGGAGTTGTTCAATCACGCTCAGATTCTAAGCTCATATGAATGGTCAAACGCTAATGAGACATAGACCAGCTGAACATGTTCGTTTTCTCGCTCTTGGCACCATTGGTAGTACCAATCATCAACCAGGTCAAGACGGAATTGAACACGGGAACGCAGGAGGTCATCCAAAGCAGCAAAGCGAAGCAGTTCATTGTATTCCGTAACGATATGTCTACTGATCCCACCCATTCCATGCTAGCAAAAGATCACTTTTCCAATGTTCTCAATGAGCCTGCTGGCAAAGTAGCCAGCCAAGTAGTACGATGGGTGGTACCCCAGCTGATGGCTTGCTGGGATGACGACAGGATTGATGTCAACCGCACTTTGACCCGCATTGTCAACGGAGTCTTCCACCACCCAGCACTACGTAACGTTGGCAACGACGGAGCTGTTGATTGCCGGCGTCAGATGTTTGGTGTAGTGCAGCAATGGTGGGGATCAAAACCCGAGCCGCAACGCCAGATCTTACGTGCACAACTGAGTCGTGAGGGCGTGGAGCAGGGCAAGAACCATCTAGCCGGGGTCCGGGACACCGGTATGTATAGATTTCCTTGTTGTTCTGGGGTTTATCCGTGTCGCCAACCAGGATCCGGAAAGCTCAAATTTCTAAGTCATGATTTTCGTTCGATATGTTAACTCTAGGAATATTCTAGGACATGGATGCTGCAGACCACTCACCATGCCTACAGTGAAGACTGCCCAAAGCAGTGGTGTTGGTGGGATCGCAATGGGTCTTGCAGGTGGTCTCGTCGGAGGGGCAGCTCTTGCAGAGGTAGGTTCTGCTCTCAAAGGCCAATCGAAGTATGACCCCGGTTATACCGGCCAGTCTCGTGGGTCTTCTATGGGCTCGCCGCCTCCTGGAGGTATGGGCCAAGCAGGTGGACTTGCTGCCGGTGCGGCTGCCGCTGCTGGTATGGCCGCTACTGCTGGAATGCCTGGAGGCCGTACGGGCCCTTCTCGTGGAAACCCTATGGGCTCGCCGCCTCCAGGTACGCCATATATGGGTCCACCACCTCCAGGGGCACCATATATGGGTCCACCACCTCCGGGCGCACCATACGGTGCACCACCTATGGGACAACCATATCCGGGTGTCCAACCAATGGGAGCGCCACCTGTAGCTGCGCCACCTCCAGATAAAAAAGGCATGAGTGGGTTGGGAGCTGGTGCACTCGGAGCCGTTGGCGGTCTTGCTCTCGGTGGAGCATTGCTAGAGGCCAAGCATGCCTATGACAAGCATGAATACAATAAATTCGAGGAAGAGAGCGAGTATAGGCATGGCGGATACGGTGGCTATAGCGAAGGGGTCGGACGTCCCGGATATGGTGGTGGTTATGGGGGGACTACCATCATCGAGGAGGGCGGTTATAGTCAGCCTGCCTATGTGGAGAATAATGAGACTATTATTGAGTCTGGGGGCGGCGGCTATGCTAGAGACGGTAATGTGTATGAGTCGCAAACGAATGTGATTGATGTGGGTGGGTTTGGTGGTGGTGGAGCGGATGTTTATGACTCAAGCACAACAGTAGTTGATCAAGGTGGCTACGGTGGCGGGGATTTCTATTCCTCTCAAACAACAGATGTAGTCGATACCGGCGGATATGGCGGCACGGACGTGTATGACTCGTCAACGACTGTGGTCGATACCGGCGGATACGGGGGTACCGACGTATACGAGTCATCATCTACCTCCGTTGACGTCGGCGGATATGGTGGGGATAGCAGTTACTCCTACGAGTCCCAGACCACCGATGTCAATACCGGTGGGTATGGTGGTGATAGTGGATATTCCTACGACTCCCAGACGACGGAGGTCGATACTGGCGGATATGGTGGTGACGGTGGCTACTCCTACGACCAGTCAAGTACCGAAGTCGTTGATCAGGGTGGTGACGGTGGGTACTCCTACGACCAGTCAAGTACCGAAGTCGTTGATCAGGGTGGTGATGGTGGGTACTCCTACGACCAGCAGACAACCACTGACTCCTATGGTGGAGATGGGGGTGATGGTGGCGGCTTTTATGAGAGCCAGACTACTGACGAAACCTCTTATGCTGGCGATGGGGGGAATGGAGGTGACGGAGGGTATTCCTATGAGCAGACTGATACCACTGATGTTTCTTATGGTGGCGATGGCTATTGAGAGCACTCAGGGAAGGTGAGTGGGCTGAAATTGCTGTAGGATTTCTTTAGGGTTTTCTGGTTCAAGAATGGCCTGATGAATTTGTATGCTTTGCTTGCTCCGTCTGCTTTAGCTTGTCAATGACAAAAGTTGGTTTTTCAGAGACGGAATATATCAGTATGCATTGGTTAGTCCCAGCTCCAGCAAGTCACTAGATTATTCGTATGCAAGGACATGTGGTCCACTATTGCACTTAGTCGCCCATTCAGGTCATGCACGATGGATTTCCACGCAATTCTAGCTCTTTTGCCTGGTAGGACTGTACTGCTCGAGCTAAATAACATAATAGCATGAAGGGAACTAGCGTTTCGGATGGCTGCCAATAGGTTCAAAAGCAGAAGCTCTCATACAAGGAAACGCAGCAATGCTCGCTCTCTGGGTATCCAATCTATACAGTCCCGGCCATGCACCATCGACGCCAAATTATAAATGACCGGACTCCTCTGCCCAGGCCTCAACTCTCCCTCAGCAACATCCGCCCTTCCTGCGCCTCCCCACCCCGTCAAGCCTAAACACAGCTTCCCACTCCCTCATCCCATTGCCCCACGTTCCCGTCTGCTTTCCCCGCGCTTTTCGTCTCCTCCTCGCCAATCCTCCCTCCTCAATCGTCGTCCCCACACTCTTCACACTTCCCCCATCTTCCCACCCGCCACTATCTCCATACTGTATCCCGCTCATGGGATCATCCGGATCGATCTCCCCTAGCTCAATCTTTGTCAATATCATCCCTGCTAAGCGGGCAAAGATCTCTTCTACACCTTCGCCGGTATAGGCACTAACTTCGACAGAAACGGGTATGGCTGATTTGGATGCCCATCGAGATGCTTCTTCGGGTGTTACCTCGCGACCTTCGGAGGCGACGGTGGCGGTTTGTCGGGAGCCAAAATTGTAGTTTGCAGAGGAGTGGCTGGAGCTGAGCCGGATGGATTCTCTGCTGCTTGCACTTTTGGGTGTTGATGGGCCGCGTTCCGAAGGAGAGCCTGTTGGGGGAGACTCGGCTGTAAGATCTAGCTTGTTGCCGGCTAGGAGGAGGGTGAGGTTGGGAGAAGCGAGTGCCCTCGCATCATTCAAGAAGGTTGGGAGGGCATTGAAGGAGGCGTGCGAGGCGAGGTCGTAGACGAGGATTGCTCCGGCAGCTCCACGGTAGTAGGAGCGGGATACAGAACGAAAGCGTTCTGTTCCGGCTGTGTCCCACAATTGCAACTTAATGCGTTTTCGGCGGGGTCCAGTACCCACTTTGATGATCTTGGACGAAAACTCGACGCCTATTGTCTGACTTGATAGGACTCGCCCTGTTCATTCTGTAAGTGGATGAACTTGCTTTGGGCATGGGTCTACCAACATTCATCCTTCACGATGCGATGTAACAGACAGGACCTGGAGCAAGATAAGCTCTAGGGTTTGTCGAGGGGTTCGAAGAGTGAACGAACTTGCCGCTGCCGCTTGGTCCTAGAAGGATGACCTTTGCCAGATAGTCATACATGCTTCCAAGCTCCTATGGGCACAATCCAGGTGAGCAAGTGATCTGTTCATCGAAGAGTACGAGCAGCCTCACCTGGTCATTACGCTCTGGGAGCGAAGACTCGTTTGAAACATTGGATCCACGTCGTTGCCGTGCCATGTCGGCGGTATTGTATTTGCTTGTAAGAAGTACAGATGGCCTGGTGACGCCAGGCTCCTGCTGCGGTGGTTTACATCTCAAGCCCACATTGTTGGATAGCCGGAAAAGTACAGCGGTACTGGGCTACATAAACGGCAATCAGACAACAGCGTCACACGTCGCGACGCATGCTGACTAATTCCCAGCCAACTCTGCGGGCTCCGGGAGCCAATCAGATCCGAGACGGTTCCACTTCCGCAAAGCTCCTCAATTTTCTGTTCCTTACTTGCGGGCTTAATTTTTATTTTGATTAAACCCGCGACTCCAGGTCATCAAGATCCGTTCTCATTGCGACTGATAGATCCACTTGGTGGGTGCTAGGGGATCTCAGCTCTATGTCGGCGGTTGCACCCCATCGGTCGATGCTTCGGCACACCCGCTTTATTGCTCGCCAGACTACAAGACGGCATGCCTCAACTACAGAAGCCGCCAAGGATACAGCTGCGAACACAGCTGCGAAAACAAAAGAGACAGCTTCTAATGTACAGACGAAAGCTTCCCAAGGTCTTTCCAGAGTAACTACGTCTGCGGGCTCAGGCCTAAGACGTGCTTCGCAAGGAATCAGTAAAGCTATTGGCAGGATTGGAGGACGGACGGGCAGGCTGATATCGTTCGTGGAGTGTGAGTAAAGCTTCTCATGTGATCAATTGGGAACCCTGGCAAGCCCAATGGCTTTGTAAGATTGGTTTCGAGGATGACGTACGGTCATGGACAGGGAAATGTTACTCGCGTGTCTTTCTCTCTGGGGACTCAATGGCAAACCCAAGTTCAATTGCGGCCGCGAAAGCTATGTTGAGGGAGAGAGCTAATTCGTTTGTACGCAGCACTCATACCACCCACGATGTACTACTCGAAAGTTGGCCTTGAGCTGTCGAAGATGGTCTTTAAGGGACAGAAGATGAGCCCACCGTGAGTCGAAAATTCTAAACAGTGTTTATCAAGCTGACTGCCTTCAATTTGCCCTTGCTGACAAGTTCATCGTTCAGAGATCTTGCGACATTCCAGAGATATACGCAACCAGTCATCAACGCACTCCGTAATCCTGCGGGCTTGTTAAACAAAAGCACCGACACTGCAAGCTCTATGAGTCCAGAAGCTTTCCTCAACCGTGTGAGAAACATGAGCACCCAGCAGATGGTAGCAGCAGGCGTTGTTGGAGCGGAGGTACTAGGCTTTTTCACGGTTGGGGAAATGATT
Organism: Cladonia uncialis; assembly: GCA_002927785.1. Lineage (NCBI taxonomy): Eukaryota > Fungi > Ascomycota > Lecanoromycetes > Lecanorales > Cladoniaceae > Cladonia > Cladonia uncialis. The sequence continues at coordinate 22,581 of NAPT01000220.1, read as the reverse complement.
GGGAGGATGAAGTTGGTTGGCTATAGAGGAGGTGTCGCACCCCATGGGGAGGAAACGCCGCATTGAGAGACATAGGTCTATATGCTCTACCGCGGGCCTAGGGAACGGGCATCGGAGGGGCCTGAGAGAGGCTCTGAAGGTTGTAGGTATTTGACCTGGCCGGCCGGAGCCATTCTTGCTCATTCTTTGCACATACCATGTCACCATAGAGTTGTTGCACTGTACAACATACGAAAAGTAACACTAAGTTTCTCTTTTGGTTCCACAATAGACCTACTGCTTTTCTCGTGGAATAGTCTAAAGCCTTGGCGGTTCAAGGCGACAATATCCGCCCCCAGCTCAGTCGAAGCTCAGCCCGCTAAGCCCTCTCTGGTTTAGACAGACTTTTTACGTTACTTAGATATAAGATACCTTACTTCAAAGAAGCTTAAAGAGCCTATTTCTCAGGTTATAAGGATATTTAGTAATTGATTTTCTCCTGAATCCACTGCCAAGTATTCCGACTTTATATCTTTGAATAATCCTTTGTATGTGACACGGTTCCAGGTCTGCTCCTAGGGCTAGGGCTAGGGCCCAGCCGCTGCCGAGCGAGCTAGTAGTAGGATCCTTGGACAGCTTCCTTCCTCATAGCTATCAATCCGATCATACTAGGGCCCTGCCACCATCGAGTGCGCCTGCGCCAGTCCCTGACAGTATGCTACAGCGTACTACCAGCGGAAATTAGTAGCCATACACCCACAAAAAGCCTTATTTATGGAGTGCTGTTGGGCTGAAGGCCCTGTTCAACCCGTACCAAGTCTTTTGGCGCAAACCAAGACTTATGGTGTTATTCTTCGTAAAGTCAAGCGTGCCATATCCAGCTAGCCTGCTGGCTACTTACCCTCGCGCTCTCTGAGGTGGTTTTGGCATTTAGCAAACTACACCATCCTCTTTAGATCTCGAATCTCTACCTACTCTCATCTCTCAACCGCTACCTCGACAAAATGTTCGGCAAACTCATCAGCAACATTTTCGCGATTCTTAAACAGGCATTCGCTGGTCAAATAGTTGACAACCAGCTTAATTCGCTTTACCTTGCTATTGCGACCACTGGGCACCGTATCCAGAGTCGTACATTACAAATCCCTGATCGGTTGGGCCTCTTCTCGCCCGGTCCCCCCCGCCTCCAGGTGTATGAGGGTTGGTCCTTTCTTGTTATCTTTAGAATATTGATGATGACTTGATTGGTATTCTATGGAGGTGTTCTGCTATTTATGCGGCCGCGCTAGGCATAGGGCTGAGAGGTGACATCCCCTAACGGTTATGGTGGGCTGGACCTGTCTGGTTATGATCCTCGATGCCTACTGTGTCTACTCGTGTAGACGACCACACGGGGGGAGCACTTGTCCGTTGGGAGCAGTATTTTTGGTGTTGATGGTCCCTCACGCCGTTATTTTCTGGATTGCGTCAGTATACGATAGTCACCGTGCACCAGGGTATGAGTGGGCAGACTGGAAGCTGCGGAAGGATTGAATTAAATGATCATTGGTGACAATACGGGTATGACTTTGCTTCTGCCGAAAGGCTTCATCTACTTCACTATACTAACATGACTTCGAGACTTGGCATTCTCCTTCTAAGGTGGAAGGCCCGCGTACCTATTGATCTTTCCGTCTCAGAAGACATTGGCTCAACACCAAAATGGCAAGCATGGCTAGGTCGTATATCTTTAGGGAGTAGGCCTCTTGATGATGTACCTGAAGAAGGGTCTTCCCTGTAAATGCTTCAAAGTTCAGAAATAGAGTTTCTAATATTTAGGGGTAAGGCCCTGAAAGAGGCTTAAAAGATATCAAGTAGATGCTGACTAATCACCGCTCTACCATCGCCGACGTTGACGCAGTCTCGCGGGGGACAAAAAAATTTGGCACCCCTACAGCTTAAAGCCAATCTTCATAGACCTATGATTACTCCTTCACAATAGAGATAAACTCATTCATTAACTTAGAGTTATTAAGAATCATTGAATTTAAGAGTTTTAAGTGAAAATTATCTACTATTCTATACTGAAAGAACTGCCGTTTTGCAAGAGGTGCCAATATTTTTGTCCCCCGCGAGGGAGTGCCACAGCTCAGCCGCGGAAGTATTCCGCCCACACCAAACCACCCAAACAGAACTGGGACACACGTCTGAGTAACTGAGGCAATGATTTTCTACTACACCCGAGCTGCATCCCCTAACCTAGGCTTGCGCGAAAGTCACGTGTATCGTGCGACCATAAAGCGGCGCTTACCCTAGTCTCTCAGGTCGCGGCAGATGTCTGTCACCTTGGCAATGTCAATGGAGCGAAGTGCTATACCAGATAATTTTCTCCCTCACAAAAATTTCAGACAAAACCTTGCAACAGCCCATACCTACCATAAGAAATCTTCACGATCCTGATGGCGAAGTACAGAATAATACTATAATCTACCATGGATATGTTCAAACTTCTCGCCCGATCTACGAACATACAAAAGTCGGAATCAATCGTAAAGAATAATGCGGGGCCCTCTGTCCCATCAGCTGGGCCTTCTAGGCATCCCCTCCCATTATTCAGGAATGGCCTTGGCTCCCACAACGAAGGAGAACAAAGCTACCGGAGGACGAAGCGGAAGAGGGTTGGCTCAGAAGGCGATTGTGGAGATAGTATCCCGGATCAACTAAACTTCTTTGGCGAGGGACCAAGCCTTACCTCAAAAATGAATGAGACTGATGGACGGAATAGAGGGGCAGAGGTACTGAAAGTTGAGAGCACAGAAGGCAGAGATCCAGAGTTGAGCGAAACGGAGTGTCGGCAGATTCTGAAGCAGCATAAGATCAAGACTACAATATTGGCCGGAACACAGACCGTTCGCAACGGCCAAAAACATCAGCTTAGAGGTTACAAGGATATGCGTGTCCAAATCTTCCCACAGCCCTTGACCACTTTCAGAGAACTGCGCAGCAAGTACGGCATATCGAAGAGACTTGCGGCAAATCTAGAAGCCCAGGGATACACAGAGCCTACAGAAGTGCAACTGGGAAGTCTACCGATATTGCTTGGGCCGAATGAGGATTGGGGATTAGATATACCAGGGGCAAAGAAGACGAAGATGAAAAGGCAATCAAGAGCTGATGTTGATCTTTTAACTATAGCTCCAACTGGGAGTGGGAAGACTCTGGGATTCATGATACACTTGCTCCACGAATTGATGAAAGAAAGACAGGCTCTGATGAAGAGCCTTGACGAAGAGCAGCCAGCACGGGGGGTTCGGGCCCTTATTTTAGCCCCTACTCATGAACTTGCGGACCAAATAGTGAATGAAGGGAGGAAATTAGCACTGGGTACTGGCATCAAAGTATCTGGGCTGAAGAAGGGAATGAGACTTCACTCAGAGCTTGTGAACGAAGACGAGCAAGTCAATGGCGACGGTAGTGAGGACGAGAAGACACGCAGACCAAATAAGTACATGGTAAAATCCGATATCCTCGTCAGCACTCCTCTACTGCTATTACATGCAATCTCAACAATCGGATCGACCATATTGCCCGTCCCAGACGTACGTTTCCTCGTCCTCGATGAAGCCGACGTTCTTCTTGACCCACTTTTCCGTGAGCAAACCTTAGGCATCTGGACCGCCTGCTCCCACCCATCTCTACGCACATCCCTATGGTCAGCCACAATAGGCTCGTCTATTGAAACTCTGGCTCAGACATTTATCCTCGACCGCCGGCGGAAACTTGGTCTCTCTCAGGCCTCAAAAGATCCTGCACACCACATTATTCGCCTGGTAGTTGGTCTCAAAGATTCCGCCATTCCTAATGTGTCCCACCGTCTCGTATACTCCGCTTCAGAGCAAGGAAAACTTCTCGCCCTTCGCCAACTCCTCCATCCATCAGCAACACCCACGACCGAAGCCCCATCTCTTCAGCCCCCATTCTTAATCTTCACACAGACAATCCCTCGAGCCATAGCCCTCCACTCCGAACTCCTCTACGACATCCCAATCGAAGCAGGCGGCTCCTCCCGAATTGCCGTCCTACATTCGGACCTCTCAGACACCGCACGCTCAAACATCATGGCCGACTTTCGCAAGGGCCAGATCTGGATTCTCATCACAACAGACTTGCTCTCCCGAGGCATCGACTTCAGAGGAATGAACGGCGTCGTGAATTACGATATCCCCAATACCAGTTCCTCCTATATCCACCGAGTAGGCAGGACAGGCAGGCAGGGTAGACAGGGAGGTGTAGCAGTGACATTGTATACCAAGGAGGATATCCCATATGTGAAGAACGTAGCGAATGTGATTGCTGCTAGCGAACGGGCGAAAGGACAAATAAAAGGGGAGGGAGAAGGTGTGCAGAAGTGGTTGTTGGATGCGTTGCCGGACGTCAGTAAGAAGACGAAGAAGGAATTGAAGAGGAGAGGGGTGGAGAGTAGGCGGGCTACGGTTGAAAGGGAGGGAGGAAGGGAAGCGAGGAAGATGCGGATTAGTACAAAAAGTGGGTACGAAAGGCGGTTGGAGAATAGGAGGAAGGGCGCTGTGGCTGGGACGAGGAGACGGTTGGCTCAAGTAGAGGCGGGCGGTGAGGAGGAGGAGGATGAGGAGTGGGGTGGCATCGAGAATTAGCTGAAAAAATACTAGCCTACTATATGATGATACCCTGTTAAATATCTTAAATCAATCGATGTCCGATCTATTTGAAGGGGAGGACATTAGAATTAAACGGTTTTTGAAAGCCTCTTAGGCTCCGAGAGAAAGTTCTGGCTTGTTGGAGGTTGAGGTTGATGTCCTGCAAGATCCCATACATCGACACGGCGCGTTGATATCCTAGCCCATTGCTTCCAGCGCCCAACTCCAATTTCAATTCAAATGCAAAGGCTCAACACCACATATCGAACCCTCCCATCAACTCCCCCTTCACATACCCAAATATCTAACCCTGAGCCTTCCCCCATCCCCCATCTTCAGGCCCTTAACCCCAATGCTAATACTCTCCCCAGGCATCAAACCCACTCCATTATCCTCAAAAGCGACAGACTCACCCACAGCTTCTTTGCTGCCACTAGACGCTTCCACTTCCAAACAAAGTCCCTTAACAGGCACGTCAGAAGACACAACAACCGCTAGAGGATACTGTGGTGGCTTCATATCGTCTCTTAGAGATTTTTGTGGATTGGGCCTTAAGGCGAGTTTGAGCGTTTTCGGCACGGGAAGATGCGCGTGTTTTAATGGTTCTGGCCAATTGACAGCTCGTGCGATTAGATTTTCGTTGAGATCATGGATGTATGCTGCTATGACGGTTTGTTGCTGCTCTTCTTCGGCGGAGTTGAAGATGGGTGGTCTCGAGATGGGTTTGCTTTGATAGTCTTCCAGGGTTGGGATCTCGAAGTCGTCAAATTCTGTACTTCGGTTTGGAGAGAGATCTATTTTATGTTTCTGAGGACTCAAGGTGGAAGACTTTCCGGTGATGAGGTTGTGCGATATGACGGTCATGTATGCAGTTTGGTTTTCAATGGATAGGTTGCAGGCCCACATCTGAATTTTGTAAACGGTCTTCGTATATGCGCGAGTATATCTGTCCTTGGCTATGGTGTGCACTGTTCGTTTGAGGCCGACGGTGATGGGCTTAAGCTCGCGCTTGATAGCATAATAAGCCAATTTGGGCCGGAGATTATAGTCTACGATCGACCACGATTGGCATGGCCATACGTCGTTCATCTGCCAGACCAGGGCTCCGGAGCAATATTCCTGTCCAGGGCCTCTCCATTGCCGCTTCCAGAGCATATATGCAGTGGACAGACACTCAGCCTGCATTAGCTGAGTACAGTAGATGTATTGCTCGAAAGGCTTCATGGTATATGGAATGTTCTCGGCGAGGTAGAGAGCCAACCTTCGTTCACCACCAATGGCTTTATTGTGGAACTCTACAGTTGAGCTTTGGGGAAACCGCTCCTCATCTGAGCTTCCTTGGAGGAGGTAGCCGTCAATCGTCTCAATGTTTGGATAAGCTTCCATACCGAATTCCGAAACGAACCTGCCAACCATCTTGTCGAAGTCTTGATACTTCTCCTGAGTACCATGCCATACGTTCCATTGGTGAATATCTCCTACCTCGGGATCTGTTGTCACCCTTCTTCCATATGGCGCAGGCGATCCGAAGTGATAGTATGTCCCGGGGTTTAGTTCTTTTGTCACTTCAAGCAAGATTTTCTCGTATATGTATCTTGCTGGAAAATTACTATTGAGCCAACTCTGCGGATTGTGATCATCTGGATTGAAGTCAAGGTCCTCTGTCTCCCGATACTGATAGTCCTCGTTATTTCCAGCCCATATAACAATAGATGGATGATGCCTCAGGATCTTAATGTTAGCTATTGCCTCACGCTTCACCAGCTCCAGGAAATCGTGGTTTGCAGGGTAATTGCCACATGCGAACAGAAAATCTTGCCAAACTAGCACACCCAGCTCATCACAAATATCGTAGAAAGCTTTATCTTCAAAGGTGCCGCCACCCCAGACCCGGATCATGATCTGGTTTCCCTCCACCACCGTCTTGATCCAGTCGCGGTACTTCTGCACATGCATTGGACCAAATGCCCCAGGGATCCAATTGCTACCACCGCAAAACATTGGAATATTGTTGATCTCGAAGAGAAAAGTAGAACCTAGTATGTCATCAAGCTTCCGCTGGATCACTTCCGCTCTTCGAAGACCGAATCTCTTGCTTGCCGTATCAAGTAAAAGATTGCTTCGGGTTAATTTAGCCTTGAGGATGTACAGTGGCTGCTTGCCATAGGTATGAGGATACCAGAGTCTCGGGCTATTGTTCTTGAATGTAGCTGTAGCAAAGCCATCTGCTACCTTGACGGTCTCTGTGCCAATCGTCTTCCCATCTAAAGATATCTCAAACCTAACTTCTTGCCCTTCACCCTCGATGTCCGCCATGGCTACCACTTCGGCTGATTTCAAGGACTTGTCAACATTCGTTGTGAAAGACAGATCCGAGATACGTGAATGGTAAACCTCGATAAAAATTGGCCGCCACGGCCCACATGTGAGTATCGTGGGACCTAGCAATTCCAGGGTCAGCATGTCATCTTTGGATTCGAATGCGCTTCACATGACACATCTAGTGGGCGGAGAGGAGGTAAAATTTACCCCAATCCCAGCCATAGTGATATTGTGCTTTCCTAACTGCTAAACGTGAGGAGTCGCCATTCCAACAGCCCCAACGATGATCTGGGTATTCCTCCACAAGCTTCTTGCCAATCAAGTAAGTGCTCCCAAAGGTGATCTCCAGGACATTTTTATTACCAGGACGAAGATTGTACGTAACATTGGCTCTTTCAGGAATGAACATGTCTTTAGTTTTGAGAATCTCTTGGCCGTTAAGAACCACTGTTGCATAGGTATCTAGACCATCGAAAGCAAGTACAGCCTTTTGACCAAATACTAGATCTGGCGTTGGGAACGTTGCTCTATAAACCCACGATTCCTCCCCAACCCATTGGCAATCATTCTCTTGCCTGCCCTTGTACGGATCCTGAATGATACCATTATGCTGCAGATCGCGGTGTACATTTGTGGGCATACCTGATACTTTCAGCCAGCTAGTATCTGGACCATCTTTTCGTCTGAAAGTCCACTTTGTATAGTCAAGCGGTATCACCTTGCGTACAGGCATATCCAGTAGAGCTGAATCCTCCGGATTCTGAAGATTTGCAGTTTTGACCTCCATCGAATGCAGTCACCAGCAAGACTACCTTAACATCACGACGGCTTCTTCTCATGGATTGAGAAGCTGAGGGTTTGTACCTCGTTCTCGAACTCCTTGTGTCTCCTTGAGTAGACGGCGAAACTCGTTGATGCGCGCTTATTCAAGGAGATCATCGGCTTGCAGGCTCTTTGGAGTCGAGTGCGGCCGATAATCGCGCTTTTTTTGCCTTTCTCTAGACACATATTCTCCAAAGCTCAGACCTGTTGCATCCCTGAAGATGCAACTCCGGAGAAGGATCAGTAGCAGTAACGATGCTAGCTTCACCCAGGCACCTGTCATATGCCCCCACGCCATACAGCTTCACACCAACTCCCTCACTTTCAGCCACTATCAACCTTGACCAAGTATATCATCTCTAGCCTCTGATGCCTGGTCGGATTCCAATAAGAGCGCTAATATGAACCCGCATCAGGAAGTCAAGCTTTCCGAGACCGCCGGTGAAAGAGACCTGTATGACTCGCTTGCGGAGATATACAGCATTATCATAACGCTCGATGGCCTAGAGAAAGCCTACATAAAAGACTCAATACCAGAGGCTGAATATACCGAGATCTGCAGTCGCTTGCTCAAGCAGTATAGGTCAAATCTAAATGATGAGACCGTCGCCAGAGAGTTCGTAGATCTGGAGACCTTCAAGCGCGAATGGGATGTACGTCGTTCTCTCTTTGGGCTGCACCACATATTGATACTATGGGAATCATCTCTAACATCCACTGCCAGATCGAGTGTCCCCGCGCAACCGAACGCCTTCGTGTGAACCTCCCCGCCACAATCGCCGACCCATCCAACTCGCACCCCTCGACTTCCACTCCTCAAGCCTCATTCGCAGGAACAGCTCCCTCACAACCCTCAGCATCTGGCTCCCAAATCCTCCTCGCAACCGAGAACTTCATAACCTTCCTCGACGCACTCAAACTCAATATGCTCTCCAAAGACGCCCTACACCCTCTGCTTGCAGAATTGATTCAAAGCGTCAATGCAGTCACGGATCGAGATTTCGAAGGCAGGGCGAAGATTATAAGTTGGTTGATACGGCTGAATGGAATGAGAGCGCAGGAGGAGTTAGGGGAGGGAGAGGCGAGGGAGTTGAGCTTTGATATGGAGGGGGCTTACCAGGGGTTTAAGAGGACGTTGAATTAGAGGGGCGTGGCTTCTACAGAATTCCGTGGCTCTTGGCCGACTTTAATCGACTTTCACGTGCAATGCTGCGTAAGGCGTTTACAGCCCACGCTGCGCCCTTTTTCTGTCACAGTGTCATGTCTTGCCCGCTATAAATTGTCGTCTCCACTACATCATTGGCTACTGCATTCAAGGCCGACTGGATGCGGGGAATACAAATCTCAATATCAGGTTTCGGATGACGGCTTGTTGGATGAACTACGAAACATGAAGTGAAAGCAGACGATACGCGTGAGTGATTTAGGATACACGGAACTCGAGCTCATGACCGCGATGTTGAAGCCATGTTGAATTTGAGTTGAATCTGAGATGAAGCTAGCTCGAGATGGAATGGTGGCATAGACTTGCTACATATGTAGCTATTGGAAGCCGAAAATAGTCTCAAGAAAGGAGGCCGTTAGATAAATACTCAGTAAAGACTGTAATCTCGCAAACCCCCCAAAGGAATCCCTACGGAACACAATCATCGCTTGAATACTGGGCGTGAGCCACCACTCTACACTAAAGCATTCTCAGCATCCTCTGAACGGTATCACCACCGCCAATGGTGCTCTGCTCATCCGAATCCGGGAAGAAGAAAGCAGCGAGCGCAATGATGACGTATGCCGCGATGAGCAAAGCCCCCTCCAGGTAATTGCTCCTACCATCTAGCACCAGAAAGTTCACGATGAAAGCCGAGACGAAGAGCGAGACCGTTTCGAACAGTGAGAAGTAGAGACTCATGTCCTTATTCAGAGCCCAACCCAGAAGCACAATTACCGGCGTTACAAACAACGCGATCTGAATACTCGATCCAACGGCTACTCCAATGGCGAGATCCATTTTGTTCTTGCTGGCTACAGTTACTGCAGTGACGTGCTCCGCAGCGTTGCCGACAATGGGTAGTATGATGAGGCCAACAAATGCTTCGGAGACGCTAGTATTTGAGACCAGATAGTCAATACTTGAAACGAGAAACTCGGCGCAGACCGCCACAAGGCCTGTGGAAGCGAGGAGGAGAACCACCGCTGTAGTGCGTGACATGCGCTTTTTGGGAGGAGCAGCATCTTCGCTATTGAGAGACTCATCGATATCAACTTTCACAACTTGAGGTGGCAGCTGGACTGGCGGATTCGATTGCTGGCGCGCGGCTTGTGCTTGGTTGAGACGCCCTGGAAGAGAACTCGAGCGATGCAGGGCCCGAGGTGTGATGCCTGTAGCCGCAGTTCCACGTGCCAACGGACCAGTAGGGTTTGCCGTAGAGAACACGGTACTGGAAAGTACCTTGGGCATTGCGGGCATTGCGGGTACAACGTCGCGGACAGAAAGTCCACGCATATTGAACGGACGCCTTGGAGAGCTTTCGGGCGCGACCTGAACCTCCTGAGTAAAGCCAACACGTGGAGTAGTCGGCCGATGACTAGCATGACTGGTGAGAGCTTTTGGCGGCGCAGCCTTTTCGGACTTTTCGAGCTCTTCTTTCTCATCCGGCGTCTTGGTTTTACGATGCTTCTTTTTTGACTTCTTTTTGCGTTTAATTTCCGGTGATTTACTTCCCGATTCTGTTTTCTCGTTCTCAAAGTCGCGCGAGTTCACGTCATGAAAATTTACGGTTGGCTCCCTTCTAGAGAAGGAATGGGTATCGCGCTCGCCGTCGGTGTCTGCCTCATCACCACTGGCGATCGCCCCCAATGTTGGTGATGCTAGTGAAGCTTGGTCGTTTCGAAAATCTCCTGCAGCCAACTCACCGTTTTCAGCGGTTTTGGCGAATGTGCTTGCTGAAGGCGTACGCATTGTTGAAGGCATTGAGGGGGTGTCCTTGGAGCTTGCACTCGATTTGCGGCGCTTGCGTCCTCTTAGAACTCGCTTGATGCGTTTTGCGGTTGTGTTGGAACCTGAAGAACCATCGCTGTCGCTATCGCCGGAAGTAGACGAAGCATCGGAGGAACTCGATGAATTTAGCATGTCCGCCAGGACGCCCGGGTGGGATTCTTCGTCAATGACATGTTGCGGTGTACTTTGATACATGTATGCATGCGATTTCATCTGAAAAAGCAGATACAGAACGTATACTAAAAGCAGGATCTTGATTGCATCATTAGGAGGGCAAGTTTTCGGAATAGTATTCAACTCACGATACTGGTGCCTCTACTGATCTGTAATACCGCTTTATCCGCAGTGGTGTTGTCCGTGAATGAAGCATGGAATGCAGTCTATCAGAGCCACAGTCGTTAACAGCCCAAGCTTGATACATGAATTTAGGTGACGACTTAACGATCAAATAAAGAGATCAGGGATAGAGTAAAGTTTGGATCATACCGGTAATAGTAGACTCATGACACTCAAACTGAGTAAGCAGGCGCTCATTTGTGTGACTGTACTGTTGTATATCTATTTTATTCAGCTTTGTGCTATTTGGCTAAGGTGACTGTATAATTACCTGTTCACGGAAACGAAGCCCGCCAAACAGAAAGCACATGCCAAGGATGAGCAGCAAATTGGCCAGTATTGAACCCAGAAGGGAAGCCTGAACAATCTGAATTTCATTCTGCGTGAAAAGGATCTGTTAGTGTTGATAGCTGGATGAGGATAGAGTGAGACACTAACCTTGGTGAGAGCAATGCTACAAGTAAGAACATGACAGAAGTAAGCATTTGCAGCAACCATCCTGTGATGATACCAAGCAACACAAAGGGCAGAAGCGAGGTGTGTAGTCAAGCGGCAGGTGCTTTCAATGCAGCCCATGGCTCTTCCTTGTCACTTTCTGTTAGGTTGAACATACATGCTATATTTCGATTAGCAATGACTTGCACACATTCGTGGAATGACTCACAAGATTATAAGCTCTACTGCATTGCCAAAGGTGATGTTCATGAGAGCTCCAATGGTGTCACCCATCTCACTAGCAACACTTTCGGTAGCATGACTTAGAAGTCCAGCAAGAGGTATGATGGCAACGGCGTTAATGGCAAAAACGATGGTCTTATTTACACCAGCTGCCTGGACAGCGATACCCACGGGTACAAACACCAAAAGGATATTTAACCAGCTCGAGAAGAGTATCTCCTTGCAGGCTTCATAAAAGCGTATGATAACGTTCTTTTTCTCTTCTGGCTCTATGGAGGAAGGTGCCTCTCCATCTCCGGCTTCAAGGGGAGGTGGAGCAGGTGGTGGCAAGGTTGACGTGGTCTTCTCGGCCACATACTCGGTTGATATTCCCTCTGCAGGCACAGTGCTGCTCGAGGTTGTGGATCCAGCTGGTGCACCAGCATTGTTGCGTGTAGGCGTATCAGTCAAGGCCGGGTAAGGACGGGTGTCACCTGCAGCAAACGGATTGCACGAGGCATTCGCTTTGCGGGTAGTAGATCTGATACGATCTAATAAGCTCGGCTCGTCGGAGGATTCCACCATCTGGGTTGCTCAGGAGAACGAGATGAAAAGAGTAGTGCAAGAAACAGCACCACGGGTGTTGTTGTGTAACGGTCTGACCGTTGAGGAGGCGTAAATACTTGGATACGCGTTAGCTTATCTGATTAGATAAGCGCCAAGGCCGAGCTTGCCGCCGGTAATTAAGCTTCGATTTGTGAATGTTCTAAACGAATACGAGTTATGATGAGCGCAGTCATGACGGCTCGACCTGGGGAATGGGACGCGCTCCAGGGAGTTGTACTATATTTGAGCGACATATAAGACTGTTAGACCCTCTCGCGATGCCTCAAAGCGACCAACGTTCTCAATCTCTCCGGTGTCGTCAGTGATAGTCCTTGGAAATTTGACTCTTTTCCAAGGAACCATCACCATTGCCACCACACAGCCACACTCTTATCAATATTGGCACGAATCATGAATCCAAATCCGTATCCTTGCGTGCATGCATCGTCAACATTGAGTTTGTAGTGATGGACGGACCTTCTCTTCAACTCCAGGGAACCCTTAATTCTTCAATCCGGGAAGCGCTTCTGACACAGCGACCCATTCTAACCCACTTAAATGCGGACACAACTTGGCTTTTACAACTCCCATATCCCAGTGATGCGGCCCGGCCTCCAGGCCGTTCTCGATTCAACATCGTCCTGGATCCCTGGTTCCAAGGTCAGTGCCGCAGTGTTCGGCTTGGCGTTATTGGTACCGTTCGAGTGCTAATACAACCATAGGCCCTCAATCCGATGTGGCCAAGTTCTTTTCCACCCAATGGCACACTATCGAGTCAAGCGTCCAAGACATGGCTGAGCTTGAAGCGCGGTTGAAGGATATTGAGGAAATTGCTCAATCAATGCCTTTACAGTCAAGGAATAGCAATCGTGGAAATTCTGAGCAATATTCAAGGCAATCGTTTATTGACGCTGTAGTAATATCGCATGAGTTCACGGACCATTGTAACAAGCATACACTCCTTGAGCTTAACCCTGATACACCTATCTTCGCAACGAAACTCGCCTTTGACCTAATCAGATCCTGGGAATACTTCAATCAGGTCCAAGAAACGCCAACATTCTCGGCAGAAAACTCAGACTGGCGTAACACCTCACTTCCGCCATTGCCCCGGTGGCTTGGGATTTCCAGGGTCGTCACTGTGTCCGACGCGCTGTATTATCATTCTGCGATTCTGTTGACGTTCGATTTAGACTCCAAAATAATCGATGTGCCTTCAGAAGAGTTCAGGCCGGCCGAGGGCGTAATATACTCGCCTCATGGAATCCAAGCGCAGGGGCTTAGTCACCTGAGCTGCGCTTTTCCTAGTGTAAAGACTCTCGCGCTGCTTCATGGTCTTCATGATATCAAAATTAGTCTCAAGCAGCTTAACCTTGGCGCACACAATGGTCTTAAAGCACAGAAAATATGCAAGGCCAAATACTGGGTCTCAACGCATGACGAGGTCAAGAAAGAGGCTGGACTCATAACTGCCTTTTTGCATAGGAAAGCATTGACGTTGCAAGAAGCATTGAACGAAGAAATGAGGGCAAAGGGCAAGGTTGCCGACGAGAGTGAATTAGTCCAGATGAGAGAAGTGACTTTTGCAGACTTAGCGAGCGGTGAGAGCTTACTATTGGCTTGAAGGTTGATATAACTATATGCGAACTACAAGATCCAGCATCTATTGGGACTTTTTTATAAAGCCCTACGATTCTTGAAATCCTGCTCATAGATGGTTATTCACTGAGCGTGGCCCATGTCTGTCCCACTGTATCCTGTGCTGGTGCCACACTCGAAATATACTGCTAAAGACGCTTTAATGATGGTCGTAGGCAGTTAAGATGTCCTATGTCGAGATCCATGAGCCTGAATAAGGGAAATTGTAGAACGGACAGGGTCTATTTTGGCGTAGCGAAGATGCAAGCCTGGGGCCGGCGATCAATCATGCAAGGTACCTTGAGGTACTTCTCCCTCAAGAATGACGTCATGAGGCTCTGTAACCTTTAGCGTTTCAGCGGCGAGAAATGGCGGTGAAGCCGATCCACAATCGCAAACAAATAGTTCTGCTACTACCTTTCATTTGACCCATCAACACCTCTAGACGCCTGGCTTCATCTTCATTCCAAAGGCAAATTTTAGTTTGCTGTATTCAATCTTCTATCGAATCTTTGCACGACAACTGCGACAGCTTGCCGAGCTAGTTGCGACAAGATGGGCTTCTTCGAATCTCTCAAAGGCGACCATCCGGCTACGGTTGGACGAGCATCCTCACAAGAACGCTATGCACCTCCTCGAGGGCCACCGCCCTCACGTGAAACCCATGCCCAATCTCATGGTAGCATACACGACAGTTCAGCTACGTTGCGATCACATCCTAGTGAGATGAGCTATGCTCCTCCTCCAGGCCCACCCCCAGGCCATGAAGGCTATGCTCCACCTGTGGAACCATTCCCATCTCAGCAGCATATCTCCAGCGAACCTCCCCCTTATCACGATTGGACTGTGGTTCCTGACAATGCACTGCTCCCTCCACCACCCTCCCTAGGCCATACGACAAGTCCATCAAGCAACGCCAATCCATCCGATGCAGATAGAGCACACGAATGGTGCAAAGCCTATCCAATGATCCACCCACACCAGCCTACGCCCGCTCAGCATGCTGCAGTCGCGAACGGCGACGTACGGATAATTAAACCCTCAGAATACAAAGGCGATCTTTTAATGCCCGCTACGGGGCTTTGGAGGGGCTCAACCAAAGCGGGGAGCTCAGACTCCTGTTTACTAACCTCTTCGCCGCTCTACTTCGCATGCGCAGATTCCCCATTCCGCACGAGGACCACAAAAACAATTTACTTCGAACTCAAGGTACGGGGGGTGGGACGGGGCCCTAGGGCAGAAGACAGCTCCATCGCTCTGGGCTATTGCGCAATGCCTTATCCTACGTGGCGCATGCCTGGCTGGGAGCGAGGTAGCCTGGCTGTTCATGGTGACGATGGAAGGAGATATGTTAATGATACCTGGGGAGGGAAAGATTTCACCTTGCCATTCCAAATTGGGGATACAGTTGGCCTGGGCATGTCATTCTCCTTTCCAGACAATTCTCCCGAGTATGGAGCGCCGCCGCACACTAGCACGAGCTTGGATGTCCAGATATTCTTCACAAGGAATGGTCAGAAAGGAGAAAGCTGGGATCTGCACGAAGAGCTGGACTCCCGCAAAGACCTTGGGGTTAATGGGCTTGATGGCCACTTCGACCTATACGGTGCCGTGGGAACGTTCGGAGGAGTCGAATTCGACGTCTCGTTTAATAGTGGTCATTGGTTGTGGCATCCACAATGATTATGCGTGGAAAGACGGGCAACTCAAACGCTCCCGATGGCTGGTACGACTCTGGCAAAATCTTCCCGTTTTGGACTATTTGAGCCTCCCAGCTGCCACCCACGATGCCTAGTGCCTAATCGGGACAACCTAGACTTATTTCCGTCAAGCCATAGCGACCGGCTGGCGCATATCTGATCTACTACTGCATCTGCAATCTACGAGTACGCATGCACCGCATTACTATCGCGTCAGGCAGAACTACGGCTCGCTAGGACGGGGAACCGGAAACCTGCGTTACCGGCCGATCAACCAGGGCATCGATAACAGTATAAACGCCATCGTGCATGAGACTGATGCATCAGAGCGCAATGAAATTTGATCACAGGAGACTAGAAGTCGTGTCCATTGTGACAGGTGCTACGTCTGAACAGTGCGGCCTCAACCACGAAACAACACAGATCTCCCTCGTTGAGCAGCGATCTCTCCTTGAACAGCCATGACCACAAGTGTGGGGGGACTCGAATCGAAAAGATGAAACCGCTTCCCAAGAAAAAAATATATGCTTAGAGTGGATTACCACCCAAGTGCGCCACGCGGAAGCTGACTATGCGAAATAGCGGACTGCAAGCGGGCCTATAAGCTCCACGCAGGGACTATCGACGATGCACGTTTGTGCTATTGATGGTGCTATTGATGCAGCTATATTCTGAGGCGTCAGTCGCGTTTTACCGGGTCTTTCGCATACCAGCCCTGAGAGCAGTGATAAGGCGAAATGGAAAGAGGAAAGCAAGGTGGAGGCGTCAGAACATGCGCGAAAGAGAGCCTCGTCTATAAAGGTAAGGACTGGTGACTTCGAAAATTCAGGAGACGAATTGCCGCAGTGTCAGCCTCCAAGTGTTACATCGCAGCTTCGTTGGTGGCGGAACACATGTGGGTCCCTATTATTTTCGGAAGGGAAAGGAGCACCGAGGCAACGCACGCGCCAAAAAAGGAAAGAAAGTAAAGTGTCAATGCTGTTGGTGGAGCATCAAGAGTAAGGAGAGGTGAGACATACATACAGGAAGGATTGGAGCCCGAGAAGAAGGTCTCATGCCTCATGATGTCTGAAGCAGCACGGGTCCACATAGGAGCAGTTGGTCGAGGCCAATAGCATTTTCTCGTGACCGCGGATACCATCACAGGCTTCACAGCGCGGGGTTCGAGTACTAACGTGTACCTCCCCAAAGACTCGGCGACTAAAATGAATCGCGTGCGGCTCGACTCCTTGTTAGCTGGGCTCTGGGTGGGCTAACCCCCAAACAAACTTTTGGGCTCTCACACCCACTTTCTCCCGCCCGTGCATATGCAACCTGTCTGCAAACTACTCACTGGTCCAACTGGTCTGTCTGCACTATTCCCAACGGTAAGCGGGACTGGCGATCGTATGATTCTGCCACATTTTTTGTGTCTGGACCAGTGGACCACAGGAATGGTCTCAGACGTAGTCTCATGCACTGTCCGTGGTACAAAGTTACAAACCCTCGACTGGCGCTACGCTTCTGACTTCACTCAAGCCACTTTGCTTCGCGAATGAGCTAGTGACGCTGCAAAATCCGGCCTGCTTCTAATCACAACATTTGGTCCATCCTCACCTCTTACAGCTTCAACCTCATCTCTTCTTCTTTCAGTTTATCTCCTTTCAAGTCTACACAATGGTCTGTGGACTTCCTAATGTAGTACGCTCGTTGCTTAGTTTGGTTTGACTCCATCATGTTTTCGGCTTTCAATCTGTTCGTAGCATTATTGTATGTTTATCTAACCGTGTCGTTGAGACTTTTCTCTCGAAGTTCCTCTCCTGATCTCCATACTGACACCGCCCATCATAGCTCTTATCGGTATCTCCGCTTGATCGTGAACCTATTCGCGTTCTGCAGACTCCGACCAGTACCTATACCTGAAAATCCACGATTGACGTCACAAGATGTTACCGTGGTCATACCTTCTATCGAAGGTGATGGTGAGGTACTGAAGGATACTATTCGTAGTATCCTTGTAACGGAGCCTTTCGAAGTCATTTTGGTCACTCTTCATGCGAACTTAACGCGTGCGGAATCGATGGTTAGACTCATGGGCACTTCAAAGGTCCGGATAAAGAGTGTAACCTATCCCAATAAACGCCGACAGATGGTCCATGCTTTTCCAGACATCAGAACCGACATCACCGTTTTTGCAGATGACGACGTTCTTTGGCCGCCCAAGCTTTTGCCGTGGATGCTGGCACCATTAGAAGACGAAGCTTACGGTGGCGTTGGCACAAACCAAAGACTCCGTCGTGCTGAAACCCCCAGTCTCCAGCAGCGGGTCTACGGCTACCTCAATGCTCTGTACTTGGAGCGGAGAAATTTCGATTGTGCATCATGTATGTATATGGATGGTGGCTTGCCGTGTCTTTCTGGACGCACAGTTGCCTACCGAAGCAACATACTCAAGGATCAATTGTTCATACAAGGGTTTACGCACGAAGAGTGGCTTGGGCGATACCAGCTCAACGCAGACGACGACAATTTCATCACGAGATGGCTGGTCTCGCATGACAAGAAGATTGGTTTTCAGTATCACAAAGAGGCCGAGATTTTGACAACCTTAGAAGATAATCCGAACTTTGTGAAACAGTGCCTGCGGTGGTCTCGAAGTAATTGGCGGAGTAACATAACAAGCATGTTTTGCGATAGGCACATTTGGAGGTTCGGGAATGGTCCACGACCCTTTTGAATGTGTTTCTTGCTAATACCAAGGCTAGGAAACAGCCTTGGAGTACATATGCGGTCCATCAAACCACTCTATTGCAATGGGCTTTCTTATGGGACTGCCTACTTCTCTACCTCTACCTCACAAGCACTGAAGTGTGGAGCGAAAAGTCGCAAACGATGGGTCTCGTGGTACTTCTGAGTTGGATGTTGACGAGCAAATTCATCAAGTTGCTGGGTCATTACATACGGTATCCGGTTGACTTCTTCTTATTGCCGATTTCCATCATTTTTGGTTATTTACACGGTCTAATTAAGGCTAAGGCGATGCTATCACTCAATGTCGTAAGTCCAAGGATCCATCCGGTACCACTTCTGGGCATTTCCACATCGAATCAACCCTGACACGCCCCGCAACGCTTGATCTTTCACTGACTGATGATCCGCACAGACAGCGTGGGGTACACGTGATGGAGCAGATGACGATGACGCATATCGGATGATCCATATCAACCGAAAGCAACACGAAGCGGGTTATTCAGCATTGTGCCAGACGGTCGAAAGTCAGGGGGAAAAGTGCGAATATGCATGCAGAGTTTCTGATGCTTGATGGGAAACTTCTCTACTACTACGAGTGTACGGTTCACCACCATCCAAAATGCGGAAGGGACCGCCCTAAAAGAGTGCACGGTTGCAGAACGTGGGATTTCATTTGTACCTTGGCGGCATTTCTTACCATGTAAAACCATCCCTATACGGCACTACTAACCGAGAGGGCGAGAGCACTTGCTTAGCGTTGGTGTTGGGGAATCACCAAAAAGTCTTTTTCCGGGAAATCAGCAAGTATGAAGGTAGCAAGCAGCATTATGAGCAGGCGAACTGGAAGCGTCATTGTTCATTATTAATTGTTACTCACTGCTCATCTTCCCAACCAATAATCTTAATGGCAGACCATCAAATCAAAATTAGACTGACCACGATGTCACGCTGTGAAATGGAGTTGATGGAATGATGTGATATTACCTTTCAATCCTTAGAGCACCTAATCCTTCGCAATGATTGGGAAGTGTCTTTCGCCTTGCCAGAAAGCAGGTACTGCCGAGGCTATAAAGTACTTATTTGCACGTGTGCGGAGAAGTCCCTTGAAGCCTTCGGGTTCGGCGTCCGGACCAATGGGGAGAAGGATTAGGTACTAATGGGAGCCAACAATGTACTTGAGAATGGCTATCTTATGCTGTAAAGGATCAAGTCCCCATGAAGTACCTCCTTCTTTAGGCAAGGTGATTGGTTCCACCTGAGGTATGCTCTTGCCTATTAGGATTCATGCAGCTGCAGCTGCAGCTAGCTTAGACCCTCCTTCTTATCTGATACCTGTCTCAAACAGGAGTACTGGTATCAAACCCCCCGAGCTGATACAGCTGCCTTAACCACTTTCTCAAAGTAGCAATGGGCACGACACTTCGCGATTGCCATCAATTTTTCCCACCCAGAGAGCAGGCAGCAAGAGCTGGCTGATGTGCATGGCCGAAGGCAAAGAGGCGAAGATGCAACGGTCATCTGACATCCTATCTAGATCTATCACCTGATTGCTGATGGCTGAGGGATCTGATGGCTGATATTATCTGGGTGTCGGATGTCTGATCTCTGATCTCTTTGCCGACGAGCCTCTGAGAGAAGGGAGTCAGGCGTCTTTTCCGTTTGGGGAAAGGTGCCAAAATTGCCAAAATGCCAAATTTTTGGTGCAGCTGGTGGCGTATACCGGTATACGCCACCAAAGGCGAATCACAAAGCTTAAAGCACTCGTATCTGGGTACTTGTCTACCAAACGCAATCGAACCGATCAACATGGGCAAAGCCATGAGCAGGATGTGCTGGCCATGGCCATTCGCTCATCCAATTCTATGGGTACTACTATATGATCCCCAATTTGATTGGATACCAGCAACAACCAAGGTTTGAGGAGGCCTGCACAACATCGACAGATGGATCGACGTGTTCGCCTCCCAGGTATTGCTGCTCCCTGCTTTCTCCACCGATGCATATCTAACGCGCTGCATACATGCATTGATACTGATAGCGAAGTATCTAGACTCATCAATCGCCCATCTTCCAGCAGATCTCAGATACAAGAAAAAGCCGCAAAAGCCACTGGCCTGCTGTCATCGACGCCCTCGCAGAGTGTGGAGGCCCTTCGGGGGTAGTGGTTATCTGAACGGAGACACCGAGGGAAAGGGATGGCCCCACCCCACCTTGAGACTAATAGACTACCCCTCCTTAACTTCTGGACCACGGGCACGACCCAGGAGGCCAAACATGGCACCTCCCGCAAGCACGAGCTTTAAAAAGAGCAAATAGACGCCATAGCGGCACGCTTACCGAATGTCTTGCATACGATCGCCGGCGCTTCAAGAGGTTTCGGGCCACTCGACCGGTCAGAGGGAATCACCATACTCTTGGTAACCTCGATGGCATACTGATACAATGATACGTGTATTTCCCGACACAGGGATTGGACATCGGATCCAGGTATCTAATAATACCGCCAACCGCCAAAATAACAAATACAATTCCCCCACATGGACCTACGCTCGGACAGCAACACACCAGCCAACCAGCTCAACAACACTGTCATTCCTGTTGGTCTGGGCTCACAAAGCACCTAACCATAACAAGCTCAAAACACGGCCAATCGAAGACCGCCTGTGATAATATGGATGAAGCGAATATGATCATGTTACCATGAGTTAAGCACCTTGCATCTCGCGTCGGTTAGCATCCACAATGCATATGCCAAGCAAATATCGCCTCCACACACCCGTCGCAGGAACATGAGAACCAACATGATCATTCCAAAAGGAACCACTCGCAGTCCAGTACCGGCCAACTACCCTACCCCAGCCCGGCAATTAATTCAATTCCAAAAAAAACGAAAATCAACAGGCATGTGCGGACGTCTGCCCGAATGGAAATTTAATGGTACTACTTGATTCACTAACTCGTCCGCGTCCCATCTGTCGTAGAGGAGCTTCTTACGGGCCAATGGAGCCAGAAAGGGTACGTATCTTTCCTTGGCGCACACCTTTGATGTGGTAGGCATCTCACCTTATCGATTATCAATATGGGAAGGCACGGAATGTGCCGCCCGTGCTTGCATCCATGCTGCAGCCATCCATCTCTTCCAGCGGATGGTGGGTGTAAGGGCTATGTATAAGGAGACGGTTCCCGATTAGGAGGCTCGCATGGCGCGGCATGGGCGGTGGTTGGACCTCGTGGGTTTCGGCTAATTACTATACCTTGGGCTGGAACAATAGGCTAGGTAAGGTCCGAATGATGACATACCCATATGCATGCACAATGCACAATGCACAATGCATTCTATAATGTGGAGAAATTGTGGAGGTGGTGGCGCATCAACATGTGCCGTACCGTTGCTTTCTGTCTTTCTGTCTGCTTTTTGAAGAAGCAATAACCCTATCTGCCGGGCATTTGCGGAGGAACTTACTATCCGCTTCGAGTCAAGGGTGGCTTTATGGAGGTTGCAAGAGATGGCGATTAGACCAGGAAGAGAAGGGAGGGATGGTGATCCTTGGGAGTTGTCAAGGGGGTGGTGGGAGTGTTTTGCGTGGGTGGCTAATGTGGAGCTTGTTGCATGTGTGTGTGCGTTATGCACCATTTGTGCTGATGAAGCTTTAATTACCCTTTACCTTGGGAAGGGAAGAAAAGGATATTTTTCCAGCGTCCCCCCCTTCCCCTTTGATTGCCAACAAGACTAAGGTGGGAGGAAATGGGAAATAATCCGATGCGGAGATCCCTCCGACCGGAGAGATACAAGCTTTGACTTACCATCTTTTCTTTAAACGCCGACAAAACCTTGAATAAGGAATATTTTGGGGGGACGAAGAGAGCTCCGTCAAGGATAACCAGAAAGTCAACAACGACAAACCCCGAAACCTTGAATAAATAATATTTTTGGGGGACGGAGAGAGCTCCGTTGAAAGAACACCAGAATGTCAACCAATACCAAACTCACATCCAACAATAACGCCAACCCCAACTCTCCTCTCAAGCAGCAGAGGGAGTGGCCTCCTCAGAACCGCCCATCCCAGCCAAACCCAAAACATCCTCCCACACGCCCGGCTTCCCCATCCGCTCCTCCCCCACTCTCCACGCCCACTCCTCC
>NAPT01000021.1:0-95893 GCA_002927785.1 Cladonia uncialis | reverse complement strand
CCCTCGACCTCGATCACCATCCCATACCCCCTATTCCCAATATCCACCGCACTGCCTTCTTCCCACTCCCCCACCTCCCCCGATCCCAGCCAACACTCTAGACTGGGACATCGATCCCGCGAGACTGGAAGTAAGAAGGCGGAGAGTGGCGCATCTTTTTAGGAAATTTTGTAGGGATGGGGGAAGGGATATTGGACTTGGGAATGGTGCTGTTGGGGGAAACGATGTTGGAAGAGGAATGGCAGAGGAGATTGGATGGGAGATGGAACGGGAAATGGGGTACAGAGGGTGGATCATGGCGGAGTGGTGTGCTGTGGAACGTGTGCAGAGTCTGAGGATGGAGATTGGGGGTTGAAATGTGAAAAGAGAGGGGAAAGGGTGCGGGTAAATTGGTTATAGAGTGGGAAAATGAGAGGGTGTGATGTTTGGATGGATTGTTTGGGGGAATATATGAAGGTGGATGAGGATTGTGGGGTTTTTGGAGGCGTTTTCTTGAAGTATTTAGGATTTCTGATATGAGACATCGAGCGTGGGACTGTATTGATGTATTTTTCTTTGTGAGAACTGCGAATTAAAAGCACATCTAGACCTGCTGGAGATTGCCAATCTTCTTTTATAAGGCTTTCGACGGCCGAGGATTGGCTTCCGAGTAAATGACCCAGTCTGTTGATCTGTTTGGGGATCGTTCGTGTTATGCTCGACAAGCGGAGGTCGGAATAGCGTAGTCCATGAGGTATTGGGGAGACTCACCTGGTAGGTGTCTCTATTCATTCATAGACAGTCTTGAGGCCTCATAAGAGATGCCATCGTTACTTGTTCGTGGACACGTAAATGCACGATCAGTGCGGAAGGCAAGATAAGATCGTGCGCCATCGAAATGAGAATTTTGCATAAAGTGAAGATATCATATCATCCTGACCTATATGTCCTTGGTTATCTAGATTATCCTGTAGATAGTGATGAAAGAATGAATTGCTGCTCACTCTAATGATGTTGTTTTACAATCGCCATTGAGACTGTTTAACGACCGTTCGGCCTGGATATGCTCCCTGAGAGCATTGTTCTGGTGGGCGGACCGCCCAGATCTGAAAAATCCAGGTCATGGAGACTGCGCGGTTCAGGTATATGGGATGGAGCTGGGCTTCAGGTCCAGAGTTCTTATCGGTGAGTAGTATAGCATGACGAAATTCAAAGTTGTGCACCTGGATGTTGCCCGCATTATCAAGATTCGGAGACTGAGTGAGTAGAAGCACATGTAGGAGGACGATTCTCTTGAAGATTCAGATATTGGTGTGTGGTATCAACCTTTTGAGAAGATCAGTCAGCTGAAGGTAATCTTGGGCAGGAATGCTGGGAGAGATGATGCTGAGGACTTTGAGATGTATGAAGAGGACATAGAATCGGCCTCTAATTTTGCTGACGCGTCAAGCTCGCGAGGAGTTGTCTGTCTGCAGGAGTTTCGATGATGGTCATTGGTCCTGATGACTAGATTTTGCGGATGGGAGCCATGCAGATGATCTCCTCTACTCATTTCCAGAGTCATTGATCTTGGATAGAGACCGAACACGATAATTGGGTGCTTGTCTTGTCTTGCTCTTGCTCGGTCCAGCCCTAGCCGCGTTTATATTGCTTTTGAGTCCCTTTGAAAATACCTTTGGAGGGCAGGGAGCCGGGTAAACGAAGTCTGAAAATGAGTAGCCTGTCGGTACGGGATGGCTGTGGTTCCGCCAGAAGCATGAGCTCAAAGGCAGTCAAAATCACAAAGCAGGATATGACTTATTGGGGGAACGGAAAAGGTTATTAATTTAAAGCAAGGACTCTCTCTCCATCCAACTATGATGTACAAAGCTTCATGACCGCTAAACTAAGCAAGCCCGTGTTGCATGACACTTGTGGGCTCGTGTAACGGAGAAACGACAAAACACCAGACGCCATTTCTCATTCCAGTACAGAAGCATAGGAGGCGGACGATCCATGAGACGCTTGAATGGCTGAAGCAGAGGAGCATGGCCATCTGGATTGAGAATATAGTCCTTCCGATCCGCGTAATCAGGCGTTCGCCTTGCTCCCAAAACATTCCATGCGTCTTTTCATCGTTGGACTCTAACTTAATGGTGTTTCGATGCAACCACTGTAGAATCTTAGTCAGCAGCTATCCTCTCACTCTGAGGTGGTCTTCGGACTTACCGCTCGGGATAATTATGATGAGTAGAAGCACAATGATTCCGACGATGATCCACATCCTCATCTTCATGTTCTTCCACCACATCTGCTTACGCACCCTATTCGCGCCTCGACGGAAGCCTTGGGCGGACTGATTGAGGTTCTCGGATTTATCTTGGAGCTGGTCGATATGCTCGCCGCGCTGGGCTACGGATTCGAGGTTCTTTTTCATCACATTGACCGTGTCGTCAATTTGCTGTATATGGGACACATATTAGTAAATTGATCTCGCGAAAAGCTTGTACTGGGAGTGATGGTTTTGTTGGCAGGAGATGCACGTTGCCCGAAAGCGAACTTCAGCTGGACACCGGAGACTTCGATATCGAATAGGGTGGGCCACAAAGCATTGAGAATAGTGATCAACGATCGTAGACATTGCAGGGCATTGAGCCAGACAGTTCATAGCTTTCTTGATCGCCCAAGTATCATATGATCCACACAGACCATCATCTCATCGAACCGACACTCTCGGTGATCGATCTCGACGCAAACTCTCCAAGACCTGCTCGAATGAGGGTAGAGAGATGAGTCCACCTACCGATTGAATCGCAGCAGTTCTT
The DNA here is from genome assembly GCA_002927785.1 of Cladonia uncialis. Taxonomy (NCBI): domain Eukaryota; kingdom Fungi; phylum Ascomycota; class Lecanoromycetes; order Lecanorales; family Cladoniaceae; genus Cladonia; species Cladonia uncialis. The sequence continues at coordinate 93,110 of NAPT01000021.1, read as the reverse complement.
GTGTTTCCACCCTCATATTGTGCATTTCCACCTTGCCCGGAGCTCCCTGAAGGAATGTAGGGATCATATGGCTGCTCGCGACCTGCCATTGATGCTATTGTTGTCGTGAAGTATGTCGCTTTGTAGAATCAAAGGTTTGAGAGCTGACAGAGGGGCTCGGATGCGTGTGGGGATGATGGAAAGTCGCGGCGAAAAGGCTGGAATTGGGGTTAGGTGTCCGCTGACTGAACCGACCGATCCTAAAGCTCAGGTTTTCGGGGCTATTGATGAGTGATGCTCGATGCGGCGAGTGAGGTTTGTGGGAGTATGTAGTGGTCACGACGTCGTTAGAGGTAAAGGAGCGATGAGGTTGATGGACCTTGCTGATGGCGATGTGAAGGATTTGGCGTGGTCTAAAGAAAGCAGAGCAGGTCTTGGCAAATGATTACGTGATACAGCTCCGCCACCGCTGAATTCGCGTTCGGCTGGAAGGCTCCCCTACAGTCCTTTGTTTGCGGCTCTAAGCATATGAAGTATAGACAGGTGCCCATTTGTTCCAATTTCGGACTGCAGTCCAGCTACTCTGTGACCTTTGGTGTGCGAGCTTCCACAGCCAAACAGCAAATTATTGGCAAATATTACACTAGTTGTGCCAGACGCCTACAGGACGTAGGGCAGGACCTTGACTCCGTGACGAGCCGGTCATTGCTGATGATTTGCCAGCAACGCGTAATACCTGCCACATCTTCCTGACCCCAAAGACTCTCAATACTCGTTCGTACTCGTACCATCACTAATTCTTTGTTTGTAAATCAGCAGAGTACACCTTAGTTAGGAGTATTGTCCTGGGGCTGAGCCGCCGTCAGGCCTACCTAAGGTAATCAATTCGCCCCTAGAACGAACTAGCCTCCTAGCAACCCGATTTACCGTCCGCCGCGTAATCTCAAAGCAGGGAAATTCGTATCATCGTATCTTCAGGACTTGCTCACTGTCTTCACTCACCCACTCTCTCTCCCCTCGACCTCCTCACCTCCATATTGTTGTTACCGCACACTTGTGGTGCTGTCCATTCGTTCAGCGGGACTGTCATTCGCTCAAGCCGCTAGTCGTGGAAACAGCCAGGCGCTTGCGACATAATCAAAGCCTCGCCACACGTTAAGGAGAAGAAGGCTCAGGAACACAACATTGGGCGGTTATTGGGGAGCCCAGTTCGCAAGCCAGCACGCAATCGAATTGATAGGGCTTCAAAAGACGCCAAGATCCGGGATCACTGCAAAGAAACTCGCCGCAGCCGAAGAAGTCTGCGCCCCAGTCTTAGGAGAAGATTGCTCGAGATACTCCATCAAAGGGCTTGGCCCACTTCTGCTCAACATGCGGCTCATGCCTCACTGTCGAGATTCATGCCCATCATGGGTAATAAGGACATCCATTACACTCCTCGCTGGCAGCACCCTCACAGCCGGCATAGCCCTGGACCTGACTGATCCAAGTAAGTAGACGCCTGATCATGATCCAAAAACGAATGTATGGAATGTCCATTTAACTGAACATGGTTCCTTTAGACTCTATAAAATCAGCTGCCAGCAATGTTGCCTACAACATGATGACCTACTACACAGGGAACCACACCGGCGATGTTCCTGGTAATCTACCAGCACCATATTACTGGTGGGAAGCAGGCGCAATGTTTGGTTCATTGATCGATTATTACTATTACACAAACGACAGCACCTACAACGACGTGGTGACCCAGGGTATGCTCTGGCAGGTGGGCCCTGATAACGATTTCATGACACCCAATCAGACCAAAACCGAGGGCAACGACGATCAGGGGTTCTGGGGTATGGCAGCAATGGCCGCTGCAGAGCAGAAGTTTCCAGATCCTCCAGCGGACAAGCCACAATGGCTCGCTCTGGCCCAAGCTGTATTCAACGATCAGGCCTCTCGATGGGACACACAATATTGCAATGGTGGATTGAGATGGCAGATTTTCACCTTCAATACTGGGTACGACTACAAGAATTCAATCTCTAATGGTTGTTTCTTCAACTTGGGTGCTCGCCTAGCTGTGTATACCGGAAACGACAGCTACGCGCAATGGGCCGAAAAGACATTCAATTGGACTCAGGCTGTTCAATTGATGGATGATAATTATCACTTCTACGACGGAGCCCACACAACACTCAACTGCAGCGACATCAACAAGCTTCAATGGACCTACAATCCCGGAGTTTTCTTACTAGGTGCCGCTAATATGTACAATTACGTATGTCTTCTGTCTCCTCCAATATGATGCTTGCCATTACTGACTATCGTCTTATAGACTAACGGATCAGCTCTCTGGGCAGAAAGAATCAATGGCATCCTCAACGCCACTAACATCTTTTTCCAGAACGACGTCATGTATGAAGTCGCTTGCGAGCCTACCAACACCTGCGATACCGACAACTATTCCTTCAAAGCCTACCTCTCCCGCTGGTTGGCAGCATCAATAAAATATGCACCTTTCATCAACGGTACTGTCATGAACTTGCTCCAAAAATCTGCCACGGCCGCCGCATTACAATGCTCCGGTGGTCCCAACGGCCAAATGTGTGGTCAAAAATGGACAGCTGGTGCAACCTGGGATGGAACTATGGGCGTGGGGCAGCAGATGAGCGCTTTGGAAGTTATACAAGCCAATCTAATCGCTCAAGTCCCCATACCAGTCACGAATAAGACTGGTGGTACTAGCCAAGGCGATCCGGCTGCTGGAGGAGGATCGGGCTCCTCGTCCAACCCGGCTCTCTCTACGGAGTCCATCACAGGGAAGGACAAGGCAGGTGCGGGCGTCTTGACTACGGTGGTGCTGATATCGGTCATTGGAGGCGCTTGGTGGATGATTGCTTAATACAAGAGCTTGGAAATAGGAACTTCTAATGGGTCAACATAATGTTTTTCATTAATGACATCGATAGATAATGGAGTGTAAGAGGGGTTTCGGTTAGCATATGCCCCATGTAGAGGGCCAGGCGTTCCTTTTGGGCATTTCCAGGCGATTTGGGAATCACTGTCAATGCTTGATTATTTTCACTATCGAGGGATAGATATAAAGCGGGCTCGGAGGCTTCTTGTGGCCCTCCTATTTGAGCCTTAGGTCGACCAATGCAGTATTTATCCATAAGTCTTACGTCACTGGGACGAAAATGCTTTTAAAAGTGTCTCCCATGGACTGTGCGTGTATGGAATGAGCAATTGAAGTCTTGAAACGCCACGACGACTCGTCAATCGACGAGCTTGCGGTACTTGAAAGCTCAAAGACTAATCAGTAGAATAAACTGTAAACCTCTCCACCGAGCGACATATCATCACAGGGGACAAATATCGTCCGCGTGGTGTCAGTTGAGGCGTTGTAATGGCGCTAACGAGTGTTAGAGAGCCAAGAAGCCTTGGTGGCATTCTCTCTAAACAGCAGACCCTCATTCACGCGAATATCTCAGCAATTCCTCGAAGCCGATGATCTCATGTCGTTGGGGTAGTCGTCTGTCTTATGGACAGTGTATGGTTTTTTGTACCATATGCCCTGCATGGCGATACGTGCCTGCGATGGCCGACCTCCATGATTGGTCGTTAAGGCGATGAGGCTGAAGGCAGAATTCTAGAGCGCTGCCCCTCCCTCTGCCGTCCAGCATGCAGCCTACGGACGACGCCAGGATCGAAACGGGGAGGGAGATTATTGCGCTGGGAGCTGAGAGAAACACAATCCCCTCCATGTCATGTTAACAGGGTCTTAAGACAGTGCCAGAGTCGTTGCCGACCTTGACGAAGCCTGGGCTCTGTTGCCTTACGGTGCTAGCCACGATACGGGACTGAAACCTGGCTCTATGAAGCACAGCGACAGCATATTTGACGACGATGGATCTCGCCCTACGCTCACAATCTAGCCAACTAGCCGCCTCCAGCAAGGCGACAACCGAATCGTATACTCTGGAGACGATCTACAATGAAGCAATGGAGGAGGTCAGGGCTCTCCACGCCTCTGGCAAGCTACCAGAGGAATACTACTCAAGCATTATACACACGAAACGACCAGAAGACCTCCACCTCATTGTCGAAGAAGAGAACAAGCGACGAGTTGAAGGGCAGACTCGGGCTAAGCACAGTCTCAATACCATGGTGTCGTCAACTGTCAAGAAGCTGGAACGATATGCTGGTGCCATTGATATGATCGCTCAATCCTCACCCCAAGCCCTAGGCCTCAACATCGTGGGCTTGGTGTGGGGGTCATTGAAGGTCCTCATGATCATAGCGCAGGATGTCGCTAAGAGCTTCGAGGCGATTGACGGAACGCTACGTGACTTGGAAAGATCATTACCAATACTCGAAAGCTTGACGAAGCTTTACGGGACGTCTGAAATCCAACTGCTCAGGCAGCCGCTGGTGGATATATACGCTTCTATCGTGTCTCTGGGGTTGGTTGTTCTCCGGCTGTGTAAGCGAGGCCCGTTACACACACTGGGTCAATCCGTCTGGGACTCCCTGCAGAGTGATCTCAATGCTAGCATAGCTAGACTAGAGAAGCCGGGGAAGCTCGTTCAGCAAGCGGCATACGTGGAGCATATGCATGCGACGAAGACCATTGGCACGGAGCAGGAGCGGGAGATCCATAGACAGGAAAGATTCCGCAGAGGTAAGAAATGTACTTTTTTTCCGTATACCTGCATTTTGATGATTGTAAGCCTACAATTAAAATTGAATAAGTGTCTTCGGGCCGTGGGCCAAAGGAACTGTTTGGTTAGCAACATACGGATTGACTCTTGGCTTCGTCATTGGCAACATGAGTACACGGATCATGCACAGAAGTTGAAGAATTAGGGACTCACTGCCTAGTGTTATCCTACAAACAAGTCAGCTTGAGCATCGATACCTTTATGTGTGTTGTTTCGAAATATTTCACAATCTGTGTGTTGACAACGTCTCCTAAGAAGTTGTAATTTTTTCGATGTTTAGCACAAGATCATTGTTGGCAGTGCTTCCCTTGACAAGGAGCTTTCCCGGCTTAATAGCCGCTGTCAGACCATATTCTTCCAATAAGAAATTCGCGTTTTTCAGATTATCAATTTACTATGCTTTAATAGTTCGTTCATTTGTATACTTGATTTAGCTACTTCGCACTGTTATGCCGTTTGATTCTAAGAAGTCTGCAGAGGTTCGGAGCCACTGGAGCCAGCCAAGGAATGATGGCACCAAGGACCAAGCTGTACCAATCAATGATGCACCCCTGGGAATCTTGACAGCTCACTTCACGGGTCGCAAATCGGAGCTTATTGAGATAAGATCTATGTTGACTCCAAGGCCGAACAATTTACCTGCGCGGTGTGCCGTTGTAGGAATGCCTGGTTTAGGAAAGACCCAACTCGCACTTAAATACAGCTTGGAAGTCTTCGACCAAGCACGCGGCCCCATAATATTTTGGACATCAGCAGCGACTACGGAGAAGTTGGCTCAGGGCTTGTGCAAGATCCTTGACATCGTTGACCACGTTGACCGAGACCACATGGATCAGAATGTAAGGTTATCGGCTGTCCAAAGGTGGCTGGAGGGTACAGGCCATGACTTTCCTCTACCGTGGCTATTGGTGGTTGACAATGTCAATGAAGAATCTGTTCTTTTCCTACGGGAGCACTTGCCACGCACCAATGGACATGGAGCTATACTTTTTACTATGCGTAGTATCAATGTTGCGAATGCCTTGGTAACTAGTGACTTGAATCAAGGAATACTGGAGTTAGAGGTCCTTAGCCCCGCGGATGCAAGCAATCTTCTTTTAGCTGAGCTTCAGGCTGCGAAGCCAGACGAGACAGCGTCTCAGATTGTCAAGGCCGAAAAATTAGTCAAATGCGTTGGCCGTCTACCACTTGCTATCGGTCATGTAGCATCCTTTGCTAATCAACATCTGAAAGGCCTCGACTACATCTTGCATCTGTTCGAGGATCAGCACGCGATGGAAGTTTTGAGTTGGGATAACCATCTCTCGAACTATGAGCAGCGATCTGTGATGATCACATTCTCCTCTAAGCTGGACGAACTAGCAGCGGCGTCGCCTGTAAATAGCCTTCTTCTTCAGATGTTGTCCCTGTTTGATCCCGAAAGCATAGCACTAGACATGATCAAACAAGGTGCCTACCCCATTCGAGATCTACGGGCATATTCTGAAGAGAGGAAACCCAAGTTGTTAGAGCCGCCCATGCCAATGCACAAGGGCACTCTACCCCAGCCTAAACGGCGGCTCATGCAGAAATTGCGAGATAAGCTACATCATCGAGCAGGCAGTCCTTCCAGGATTGACGGTGTTGCCGGGCAGACTAAGGCATCAACGTGCAATAGCCAGGATGAAAGCATCAATGTTTCGCGTTCTCTAAAGATTTCAAAGCTGCTGGAGGATCCCGTGGAGTTCCCAAAGGCCATACAGCTGCTTCAAAAGTCCTCTTTCTTTTCTCATCAATCTTCTGAAGATGGTGGGGACATAAGAATTCACGACCTAGTGCGGTCTATGATTCGTCACAGAGCAAGGCAAAGCATGTGCGATTCCCTGTGCTTTCGAATGGCAGCTGCGACTGTGGATTATGTGTTTTCTAAGGCTAAAGATCCTTGGCTTTCCTCGGAAAGTTGGTCTTCGTACGAAAGGGTTTTGCCTCATTATCGGTCACTCGTCGCGTTTCAGATGGAACAGCAAGGATGTAATATTGATTTGGTCCGGGCGTCCAGGGCAGTAGCTTCGTATCTAAATTGTAGAGGCCGTAAATTGGAAGCTGTTCAAACGATGAACGAAATATTGCCTCTTCAAAAAGATTATTATGATGTAAAGAATCTGGACTACTTAGAAAGCCTGGATGAGTTGGCTTATATGTTGCTTGTCACTGATGCTCCAGAAGCTGAGAGTATCCTGGAGCAGAGCATGAAGTTAAGACAAGAGGGTCTGGGGGACACGCACTTATCTACATTAAAAGCGATGAGCAATCTTGCGAGAATGTATTCAGATCAGAACCGGCCTAAAGAAGCTTTGACACTTATGGAGAGGGTTGTAGACACCATGAAGTTAAGATTCGGTACAGAACACGAAGATACCCTTGAAACGCAGTGTTATTTGGCTGATGTCTATGTAAGCCAAGGCAAATACATGGAAGCAGAGTCGTTGTACGAAGAAATTCTGAACATCCGGACTGAAACATCAGGGAACGACAATTTTGAGACATGGAGTACCCTTCACGATCTAGGTTTATTGAAATACAATTTATACCATCTGGACGCAGCGGACCTCTTACTAACTCGGGCTGACGCCTGCGGGCAAGGGTTTGCGCTTAATCACAGTTATCTGTATTTGGATATAAGGCGCCATCTAGGTTGCTTACACAAGCTTCAAGGAAATTATTTGGAGGCTGAGAGCCTTCTGAGAGAAGTTCTGACAGGGGTTGAAAAGATTTATGGGGCAGACGATGACTTTACAGTCATGGCAATTAGGGATCTTGCGTGGCTTTATGTCGACATGGAGCGGTTCCGAGATGCTGAGGTCTTGTTTTTGCGTGCAGATGGGATACTTGAGGGGAGATCTGCCGACGCTTATTATCTTGGGTTCCACCTTGCTGCCCTGGCGTTTGTTGTTGAGCAGCAAGGTCGGGCTGCTGAAGCAGAGGCAATGTGCAAAAGAATATTGAACCAAGACTCACAACCGCCAGGGCCGGATTTCCTTGTGGCTGGGCCTTTATCGCGTCTCCTTTCTGCACAGGGCCGGACCGAGGAGGCCCAGCCGCTTCACGAGATCGCACTGGATAATCTAGGATGGGAGCTTGAGTGGCTTTATCGCAACGGCATCTATGATACCCATGAGAGATGGCATGAGCTCGCCACGGTAGGGCAGGTTCTAAAGGATGAAAAGATGTCCGAAATAGCAATGATGGTGCAGGAGGAAAAACTTGGTCTTGCGCATCCCGTGACACAAAAGACGATGCAGGCATTGCTCAAGATTTTGCATGAAAATGGAAAGACGGATAAGGAGGAGGCGCTCTCACGGCGCTGCAAGGACGCTGGTGTGGATGTCCCTCAGTATGCGGAGAAAGAGAAGCTGGAATCAAAAGCTGGGGCCGGGGAACGTGATAATGCTGGCCAGAATGAGGGGACTGTGATGACGGGTGAAGAGGCGGGTGAGGGAATTGAACAGAATGATTTTGATTCGACACCAGGAAGGTCAGCGAAGAGTCTGGGGAAGATGAGGACATTTTAAGGAGTATGTCCACAGAGCGACGTGTTATTTAGCAGAGAAAGGCAGCACATGATACCCCACGAAGCCACTGCCGATCCATTCTGCACTGCTTGACCGCTCATTAGCTTCAAGTGTTATGTTCAGTTTCTGCAATTATATATACTATTTCCTAACCCAAACACTATCGACGAGCTTCAAGTGTTATGTTCAGTTTCTGCAATATATATACAATTTCCTAACCCAAACACTCTCGACGGACTCCCCAGTCTCAAACCCACTTTCTTCCTCACAGTCCCAAATCCGCAGGCTTCAACTGTCCCCTCTTCAACATCATCATGAGCGCCGGGCTCGAATCCGCAAATATGCGTGTGCTCTGCAGCCGCACACCATCATGCTTCGCCCTGCTATCTTTCACGTACGCGAAATGGAAGGCTGACGGCGTCACCACGTCCCACTGCTTACCGCTGCCGTCTTTGACCTTAGGTTCAGAGCCCGGGGCGTGCAAATTCGCATACATGTTTGCTTGGCCCAGCACTGAGGAAGAAAGAAGTACTCACGTTAGCATCCTCCATTCTTCCTTTTATTTTCTTCTAGCAAAAAGTATATACATACTGTCCCATCCCTCCTCCGTCTCCCAACAGACACAAAATTCTGGCTCATGCAAATGTGCAGCAAATGGCGCATAGATACCAGCTATTCCTCCATTCCAAGCCTTCTCGGCACCGTGGAATACTTCGCCGTTGGCTTTGTAGAGCGTGTAGTCGGGTACGTGCCATTCGGTGCCGGGGGTACCGGTCGTCCAGGAGCGCTTGTCAATGGCGTTGCGGGTGAAGTTTTCCATGAATTTCATGGCAGGGTGTGAGCGTGTTTCGGCGTCCCAGTCGCCGGTGTGGATGTAGGCAGGTTGGGTGGGGTAGGACATTTTTGGGTAGATGGATTGGGGATGGGGTCTATGTTGGGTCTGTGTAGTATGGTCAGGGGCTATAAAAGACTTTTGTGATACCAGATGGTTCTGTTTGGTCTGCTTTGGAGATTTAAGGATCATGGCAGACGCAGACCTCAAGGTTCCTTATATGATTCTTGTGAAGTTTGGCACCCCAATTGGGCAATTGCATGCTTATGATTCGCCCATGACTTGTGTATAAGCCCTAGCTATGACCCAGCCAATGCTTTTGACCACGTTTGAGGGGCAGCTGAGACGAAGCTTTGATGCTTCCTGATTATGATCGTCTTCAAAGATTTGTGGGTCGTGATTGGAGAGTAGTAGGTTATAGCATTGGAGCTGAACACCTAATTTTCGATGCTAAGCAGGCTACGTGCGGGGGATCATGGAACTCCCATTCTAGAACTGTATTTCCAATCTTAGCAGTCCTCTAGTGAGTCGGCGAAATCGTTGGGTTGGAGCTGAACACAGGTCAACGGCTACTTATGACGAACATTAGCATCAGGCTTGTGGTGTTTGGGCAATTCTATGCGCTATACCCTGCCTTGGGGATGAGGGGTTGTATAGAATCCGACCATTCCGAAATCGATTCTCAGCCCACCATCGATGCCAAGGCGCCGGTTTCTTCTTCATTCAATCTTTTGTAGAATAGCCTGCCCAGTTAGGCTAGGATAGCTTGCCAAGCCCTTGGAGCGTCCCAGAACCCCTTACTCCGTACTCCGCGAGCATCGGTGCACACGTCACGGGAGTCAGCAATAGAATTGTCCCCAAGCCAGACGCAATTGCCCAAAGTTTGTACATTGATGATGAGGCATATGATGGATCCACCGTCTGTACTCTTGTGCAAGAATAGAAACGAGCTGATCCTCACAGCAGTCACAAGCCTGCAGCTACTTGACGTTATGAAAAAACGCAGTCATAAGCCAAAGGAACCGGAAGAAAATCTGACTGGCAAACATCTGGAGTTGAAACAGGACAACATGAATGAATATAGCAAACGGTTTCAGCGTGGCCTCTTCCTGCTTCGGCATAGTATCTGGTACCCTTAAGCCAAATTTCCTGTTGCTCTTGGACTCTACTTCTGAAGAAGCAACGTGACATGCTATGTCGATGGAATGCTCTGGTGAGGGGCCTGCAGACCAAAGTCAGTAAACCTTGGACTCGAGCCTTCTGTCGAGAAGTTCCCACCTCAGCCAGTGGCTCACATTCTGCCAAGCGAACCGAGATCACGGAACGGATGCCCTCGCAGCACGCAGCATGGTCTTGTGGCAGTGGACGTGATCGTCCAGGCAACACTCACATTCATGTTGATGCAGCTTTCAAAGACGAGCCATCGCTTTGGGCACTCATCTAGCAGCTAAAATCCCCAAGTCACGATTATTAGCCAACGGAATAATCCTGATAGATTTTCTCTGGGTCTAGATTCCCCATAGCAAGGAACACCAGCAACCAGTAAGGAAGCATTACAACTTCCTGAAGCTGCGGGTCAATCTACGTCCACCGTGGGTGCAGCGCTTGCCTCCTTCTCGAGGAGAGCCAGCAGCTGATGCGGTCTCGTCAAAGGTAAGATTACGATCTTCACCAGATCTGCACCAGGTCTGCTGAAGCAGTACAATTCTGTCCGTCGTGCAGGACATATTGACCGTTTCCCACGATGAAAGTTCGAAGGACATATAGACGATATTTCTACGTGCAGATCACATCCTTCGCGCTGCTATCAAAGGTAGACGGACAACTTCTCGATGAACATATCAAGGCATCCTCAGTGGTTCGATTCTGACGAGCTGGCTGGCAGAAGATACAGAATCTGCAGCTCGTATTCACCTGAATAGTCCATAATCGCACTCGCAATGTTTTTCAATCAATGACTAACAGAAGCTCATCGGATCACAAGTGACGGATAGGTGCCTGATGCATCGGGGGCGATCTTACCCTACAGAAGGGCTCCTGTCCTTCAACATGTCCATTGGTCATATGCCCCGACAACTCATCCAAACGTTTATTTTGCGGATCCCCGGAGATCTGTTGGAAGCTTGCTGGCGTGCGCAAATCCAATGGTCCCGACCCACATGCGCACGTAAGTCAACAGTTCACTTTTCGGGCTGCTGTCTTCCCGGAACAGTAAGTCGCTAATGTATTATCTGCAGTAGCCGTATTATATTACAGGCGCTAACTGCGGATCTTACGAAATACATCAGACCCACTTTTAAGTCAAATGTACCGATTCTTCTTTTGCCGAGACACACGTTTAGCGCAGTATCATTCTTGGCACATGTACAACATCGTATTTCCTTTTATGGCATTGTCGTGGTTGGTGTTTGGCTTGTCCGGCAGTCAGGAAGAGCTGGAACTCCGGATTGAGCAACGCAGGCTTACCTTAGACACTCTTTGCCACAAGTCATGCAGATTCCTGCGCAGCCAGATAATGGCCTGGACCTTCATCGTGGTCGTGTCGTACCTTGCTTGTACTTCTTGAATCTAAATATATCATTGCCTTGCTTATCACTCTTCTCTGTGCCATCTCTCGAAAAGTCCCTTTTGCACTCCGTTGCTCTCGCTGAGTTGCTTGGAAGAATTTTGAACATCTCGCAAGTCAAGGATGGCAGAGGAGCGCCCTATAGACCGCTTCAACCTTGGATCTTCAGAATCACTTAGCATATATTCTTTGGCCCCAACTCCCGGCCACCGTGCATCACCAGGCCTTCCAGAGATCGTGGACGATGCTGACAGCATCACTCCAACTCCACCTTTGCGTCTCAATGTACCGCCAAACCCTTTCAACACCAGCCCCTTAGGCACTTCCAGCAATTCCTCAGCAGTACAATTGCATCAGCAGAGACAGAGCCAGAAGTATTTCCGTTCTCGCCGTATCAAGAAGGGTGAAGCACCCCAGTCTTGGAAGACTAAGAAAGACCCAAGGGAGAAATGGGTCACCATCATCCCCTTGATAGGTCTTGCGCTAGGCTTTGCCCTTGCAGGGTTTCTTGTGTATGACGGACTTCAGTCTGTTGTGCACCACAACTACAAGCTTGTATTAGATGAAGACTGGTCTGGAGGATTCAACACCGATGTCTGGCTTAAGGAAGCACAAGTTGGCGGATATGGGTAAATTGACTCAATCCATAAGCTCTAGCCTGCTCACTAAACAGTCGCCTAGGAATGGTTTGTTTGATCAAACTACCGACACCGACGAAAATGTCTACGTGAAAGACGGCAAACTTTATATTAAGCCTACTCTACAAAACGAGACTCTCATCACCACCAACACCAACTTAAGTCTCGGAGCGTCCTGCACTGGGACAACCTTCTATGACTGCAACGCCGTCACTAATACGACGAACGGGACCATTGTTCCACCAGTCAAATCCGGCCGCATCACCACTAGGAATGGTCCAACAATCAAGTACGGTCGTATTGAAGTCTCAGCCACTCTTCCATCTGGTGATTGGCTTTGGCCAGCAATATGGTTGCTCCCACTCAACAGTACCTATGGTCCATGGCCCGCATCTGGTGAAATCGACATTGCTGAGGCAAGGGGAAACAACTACACCTATCCGCAAGGCGGCAATAATATCATTTCAAGTGCGCTACATTGGGGTCCGGATACAAAGGATGATGCGTTTTGGCGTACAAACAATAAACTCAGCGCCCTGCACACCACCTTCGCTGCCAAGGAACACACGTTTGGTGTGGAATGGAGTGAGAAGTATATCTTCACCTACGTAGACACCCGCCTCATGCAGGTTCTCTATAACCCTTTCACAGCAGAAGGATTGTGGGCTCGAGGCCAATTTCCGCTCTCTCTTTCCAATGGTACCACAATCACCGACCCTTGGGTAGACGGAGGCTTCAATGCACCATTCGATCAGGAGTTCTACTTGATATTGAACGTGGCAGTGGGCGCAACCAATGGCTGGTTTCAAGATGGCGCAGGTGGCAAACCCTGGGTTGACAATTCTTTAACAGCAAAGAAGGATTTCTGGGATGCGAGAGACCAATGGTTACCTACATGGGGCGATGGGGCACAGATGGTGGTGAGTAAGGTGCAGATGTGGCAACAACTTGATTAGACGGAGGAGTACCTGTAGAAATGTTCTTTTGTGTCTTCGAGCGTATAGCCAGGCGTTTGGGCGGGCTTCAAGCATCTCTACGCTAGAGCGGACTACAGCACCCGTTCGGATATAGTAATGGATACTTTGCTGCTGTATCGTTCAATTTATCTGAACGACTGGGAGCACGGTACAGTCCGTTCTTACTTAGGGCATTGGACAACAGCAGTGTTGATTAGCCTCACTCATGTTGAGTATGTGAGTTTGGGCTAAACAAACCAGACACATGAGCAATTGCCACTCAGCCCTAGAATATACTCACTCGTATTGAACGCTAGATGGCATGGCTTACACGGCCATGTTGCCAGATCATATCGTAATTGAAATTCCATAAGAGCGGAGTCATGTTACCCCACAGTCTGGCTATGTGTTCGTATGGCCCAAGTCGGCAGTCAGGAGAACCGTCCTACACAAATCGCGGTGGCGCTTTCGTACAGATAAGACCTTGGGCCCGCTTTGGGAGATTGGGAGACATCAAAGGTTTTACCTGCTTTGTCGACTCTCGGCCTGTCACGTTTCGTCAACTGCGCACTTGGTACATGAAGCTGAAAGCATGGTACATCTCTGCCTTGTTCCTAAGAATCATGGCTCTCACGATCGTGCCCAATTACAAATAGTCATGCAGGCAACAAAACGTAGCAATACATGTCACTTCAATCCGTCTCGCGCTGCCTTCGAAGAACAAGCGGCGTTCATTACGCCGTATGTGGAAAGGCGCCGTATTGGCGCTAGTAATATTGGCCGCTTTCCTGTCCGCATCAACAAGTCTCGACACGCATCATCACCTTCCCAGCTGGAGATGTGGCAAAAATCATCTCAACGTATCACAACCATCAATGGCTTGAGATCGAATCGGAGGCTGCATAAGCGTGGCATTGGCGTGGGTCTGATGGCCAGCTACAACATGATCTCATGAGAAGTGACATACTTGTCTGACTTGTTCCTCCACGTCTAAGCATGACCAGTCGATTCGTACGAGAACACAGCAAGAAGATCGAGGCGCACCACTTGCATACCAACGCCGACAAAATTGGGAGAAGATCATATGCAGAAGAGATGTAGGATAGGGAATATTGTGTGGCAGGTGGAAGCTATACATGCACAATGCCACCCGCGATGTTGCTGCATCCGAGCATCGCCAATCCCATGCCAGATCACAATACACCTAATGCGCAGACGCAAATCTCCCGGTACTCGTTCCGTCTTGTGGAGAACCTCACACTTGGGTCAAGCTTGAGGGCTATTTCACCTACTGTCATGTATTCAAAGTAGAAGATTCAGAATGACAAATTGCCATTGGAGGGACGTCAGTCTCAGGCGTACCACTCATGTTGCTGTGCAACAAACCTTCAGTGGTTACAGATCGGTGCGCTTGTACGGTTAAACTCGCTTTCGAAATTTCAAAGGAAGACTTGCGGCCTTAAACCGGAAATCTTCCCTTCACGATAAGCCAAGATAACAGCCTTTCTCTACCATGGTGAGGCAGTAACACGCAACCCGGTGGTAACCCGCCGGAAAGCAGATCTGCGTCTGCATGCATCGTTAGTCTATTCCACGAATAGATAAGGCGGCATGCTGTCACTAACAGGTTGCAGTTTGAGCCACCACGCCTATTGCCCGGTATACCGGTACACCACAGGCAAATTTTAGCGCTTCGACGAACGACCTCTCCACCTTCACCGTTGATGCTCCACTTATCTCCATCAATAGTGTCTCTGGCACCTCTCGAGAGTGAGTGTCCGTTGCCGTATCTGTCGTACCACACACCCATCCACTCGTCGCGTAACAAAAGCTGCCGAAGCCTAGATGTCTGCGTCCCTACATTTTCTTTTTTTGGATCTCTGAATCTGTGCCTCTGTGCCACAGTAATTGCCTCCGCCCTTTAAGGCTACGTGCACTTACAGCAGAAACCGATTGGCACTTGTTGGTTCGTCCCCTATCTTATGGTTACCAAGTCAAAGGCAAATACGAAGGCTGTCTTTAAGCTTGAGTGGCACTTTGCGACTGCATTGACACGATACCTATCCAGGGTACGAATCAACTGGTACCTGGTGATTCCTGGTTCTGCGACACTCTCATCACACCGGATATTATTATGATTCGGTGGTCAACTGGATTTTCCCGGCGTATACTCTAGGATCTAGGTCACCTCCTGCTCCCCCACACTTCGCTACCATCATCTTAGACCAAGTCGGCCCGGTTATCATGAGTTGTGCGGAATACCAATATGGTAATCATGGAACCTCTATTGCTCGAATTGTCTAAGCGTGCCTTAAGTTCCCAATACTGAGTTTAGACACTCCCTCGTGCTACTACAGTCAAACTCAACATTAGTACTAACGAATTCGAGACCAGCATGAATGCTTGGCCAACATGCGGCCTCAGCGTTTGACAAGCTTGAGAGCAGTTGTTCGCCCTGCATGGGCGGATCCCATTTCGCACTGTCCTCTTATCTTTTGTTGCCGTACGCCCAGAGGCCCTCTCGATATTGATTATCGCAGCTGTATTCACGATACTGCATTCTTTCTGTAGGCCCAGGATATCACCGTTCCAGAACATTCATTCTTATTTCCGAGACGTGGCTAGGGCAACCTCTGCAATCGTTAAGGGTCTGGACAGATCCGTTCTAATTCACTTCCAACATTCGCCAAAGGTCGTTGAGCCTCCCGCCGATCGTTGGCCCTTCAACCAGTATACAAAGATTTGAGCCTCATTCACACTCCTTTGCAAAAGATCGTCTTCACTGTCTACAACTTCTGGCGGGCATTCACGTCCAGCGCTCGTTTATAGACCGTTAGTAGCGACCATGGTCGGGTTGCTCAAGTTGTTCAAGCCGAAGTCAGTTGCTCAGACCCCAGCTAGCCTTCAAGAACCGATATCAGAGAAAACGCCTAAGCCACTGGCAAACAATGGCACGCCGGACCATCCTCGATCAAGAGGATCGATGGCATCTTCGACACCATCTACGAGAAGCTCTGGCCTGATGAAGAACCTCAAATTTGAGATAATGGCCAATTACATATCTCAAGAGCAAGCTAAGCGTAAATGGGTCCACGATCTCTCCACGAACAAGGAAGGCTGTTTTATCCGCAAGGGTCAAGCGCAATACGCAACCTACCCTGCTTCTCTCGCAGAGTCTGGCTCGCATTTAGCCACCGCCATTGCTGCACTTAACCCTCAAGTGCGTCCCTAAGAGAAGATCATGGTCAACTCAAGCTAACATGAATTCAGTGTGCAATTACCGTCACTTCGGGTACTATCGAGACCTTCCTTGCTTACAATCCTAACGCAACAACCGTACCACTTGATGACAGAGGCCTCTCGGTGCAAATCGTGTCCACGCTCGCCGACCTTGCAAGAGCTCAGAAGATGCAATATGCTGCCTTTGTTGCTTCAGAAGGGTTACTTGTCGTATGGGATGATGATCCAATGCACATCATTGCTCGGGCCGACAATATTGAAAAGAAGTTGACAGGTCTGGTATGGGCTGGCAATGGAAATGATGGTAAGGTAATAGCATATGGAGAGAAGGGACCACAAGTGGCTGTCATGGAGGTTGATTCTGAAACTGGTCTGGTCGTGCCCCAGGAGCGGCCCACTTTCCTTTTGAATACCATACTTGTCGCATTGACCTTAACTCTCATCGTCACCGTGATAGGTGCAGGATTCCGAGAGATAGCCATTGAGATTTCTGTTGACAAGAATATGCTTCGTCTGGCTTTCCTCGCTTTGACACCAGTCCAGGTCTTTTTCACGCTGGTACGCTCCCCATCATAACGCAACGTACCACGGTTAAGCTGATTGTCAAACCCGAAGTTTTTCGTCCAGGTTGTCATTGGCTGTGTTGCACAGATTATTGGGCCTTGTCGCCAAATGAAACAAAATTCACGCTTCTACTCGGCCAAGAAATCACCACGCCTAATGGGCGAGCTCCCACATATTACCATTGAATGCCCGGTTTACAAAGAAGGCTTGGCAGCAACTATTGCGCCCACTATTAGATCCATCAAGGCGGCTATATCGACCTATGAGCTTCAGGGTGGCTCGGCGAATATGTTTATTAATGACGACGGGCTGCAGATCATTGATGCAGAGGAGAGGCAGGCCAGGATCGACTTCTATGCTGATCATGGCATTGGATGGACTGCTAGACCGAAGATTGGTACGATGGTGAATGGAAAGCCTTTTGAGAGGAAAGGAAAGTTCAAGAAGGCAAGCTTGCGGTATCTGCTCCCACATAACTTCTGACTAAATATTTCATCAGGCCTCTAACATGAATTACGGCCTTGGGATATCCTGTCGGCTAGAAGAGCTAATGCGCGAGCATCCTCGCGGTGCCAATTGGACCCAGAACGACGAAACCGTTCTGTACGAACAAGTGCTCGCTAAGGTCCTTGAGGAGCGTCCAGAAGCCTGGGCAAGTGGTAATATCCGTGTTGGTGACTACATCCTCCTAGGTAAGAGCCTCGGGATAGCCCCTTGAATATCCGATTGACAAGTGTTCCTAGTCGACAGCGATACGCGCGTACCAACCGACTGTCTCCTTGATGCGGCCTCCGAAATGCACCAGTCTCCCGAAGTAGGGATCCTGCAGTTTTCGTCCGGCGTCATGCAGATATCGAATACATACTTCGAGAACGGCATTACTTTCTTCACGAACCTCATCTATAGCGCCATCCGTTACACTGTATCCAATGGCGACGTAGCCCCTTTCGTCGGCCACAACGCCATTCTCCGCTGGGAAGCTATCCAACAAGTTTCTTGGCAAGACGACGACGGTCAGGAGAAGTTTTGGGCAGAGAACATGGTCAGCGAGGACTTCGACATGTCTCTTCGTCTGCAATGTCACGGATACATCATTCGGCTTGCTGCCTGGGCCGGCGATGGCTTCAAAGAGGGCGTTTCATTAACTGTCTATGACGAGCTGGCCCGCTGGGAGAAATACGCTTATGGATGTAACGAGCTGCTCTTCCACCCTATTATCTACTGGCCGATCCGCGGCCCCTTCACGCCTCTGTTCCGGCGCTTTCTCTTCTCTAATATCCGTGTTACGTCAAAAATTACTATCATCAGCTACATAGGCACTTATTACGCCATCGGTGCAGCATGGATCATGACGACGGCGAATTATTTTGCTATTGGGTGGTTCAATGGTTACCTGGACAAATACTACATTGACAGCTGGAAAGTGTGGTTCTCGATCGTCATTGTGTTTAATGGGCTAGGGAACTTTGGATTGGCGGCTATGCGATATAGGGATGAAGATCATTTCGACGAGGAGGGTCGGCCTGTGGAGCGTAAAGGGTTTTTCGGAAACGGTAGGTTCACTTTCTCCAATGCCATTGCTGTTCCCCAAAGGGCCATAACTGAGCACCTATACTTTATACAGTCCTCCTCAATTTCAAATGGACCCTCCTCCTCGCCATCTTCCTCGGCGGCCTCTCCCTTCACATCTCCGCCGCCATCCTCGCCCACATGTTCGGCTACAACATGGCTTGGGGCGCCACCGCTAAAGAAATAGAAGCCTCGAACTTTTTCATCGAGGTTCCGAAAATCGCTAAGAGATTCAAGTTTAGCATGTTCTTTGCACTGACGGGGATTGCCGGCATGGTGTTCTTGGCGCTGGCGCCGGATGCTTGGGTGCCCTGGGATTGGCATATTAAAGATTTTGTGGCCATTTTGCCATTGGCGACGGTTACTGGAAGTCATTTTTTGTTGCCGATTGTTTTGAATCCCGGCTTGATGACGTTCACGTGGTGAGGGTGGGTAAGATACTATGGGTAGGGGTGGAAGTGTGGTTGAAGGAAAAGGGTGTCCTGTTCTCTTTCCCTTCCATCACTCTTGATTGCATGGCGAGGAGTTAAAGACGGGCCGACCATGAGGGGGATAATAGCTTAAATTTCTATTCTTCACAGAGCATTCATTTACATACAGGGATGTGAGAATAGTAATGGAAAGGAGGGTTCTAAACGGGGGTATCAATTTCAGAAGTCAAAAAAGACCAGATCGATTTTTTCAAAACCTGAGATCCAGGATTTGATGTCATATTTCCAAATAAGCTATCAATTCCAGCATCATACCAGGTGTCACTACTGCCATCTCTTCTCCACTACCCGTTTGTCAAATGTAAATAGCTAATTGCTAAGCTAAGATACTTCTTCGTACACTCGATGCACACAGAGAATGCCCTTGTGAAATTCTTGTTCCACATCGGCCCCTGGAACATTGTTATTGGAAGAAATGACGTGAAACCGATGAAAAGTTGGAGCTCAGATACAGTGCGAGGGAGTTGTACAACATAAGATAAAGAGCTGTCTCTCTCATTCTCACGACTAATGGAATAGTATAAACCGAGGGGCCAGCTCCGAAACTTGTCTATCGTCCGTTGGAGACAGCTACCTTATATTGAAGGAAGTTTAGCAATGTGGCCAGGCATGTTGCTTATACAACAATGGAGAAGACAGAACGCTGGTATATTGAGTCAGAATGGTTATCTCGTCAAAGCTGCCTCAAAATGCTGGACAGTCCCAGGTAGGCTGATGGTAAGTTTTCCTGTCGGTTTTCAAATTGTCGAATGGTTTCGAAAGCTAGCGGGTCTTACGTAAGCGGGCAATCTATTTCACCGCGGCCGTAATAACTGGGGGCTGTTCTCCACTTTTCAGGTTTCATCGCCCCAGCCTGGTATCGTAACACTCCTTCCCCACCCACTTCATCCTCCGCTAGGCGAATAATATTAATCGTATCATTCGCCATCACCAACAATCCGATACAAGCTCGTACAATACAGAACGGATTACCCGTACACCATCTTCGTCTACTACAATGGGTAGAATAGGTGACAATGACGTTCACGCTGCCTACGTCGAGTTTCGCGCAAAGGAGTCAGATAAGGTAATTATTTCCCTTCTTTCCATACCCTCTCCATCACCCCGCCACCCGACCGTCACCGTCGCCATCGACGATGTAGGGGCTCATCAAAATAACAGTGTCTCTCGGCACAATGCATCTACTGTCAATCTGTGCGAGCCAAGAACACTTCTCGTCAACGCCAACATCTCCTTGAGTGTCCCAACTACCTGAGTGCAATGAAAGAGCACAACCCAGACAACGCGATCCTGCATGAATCCATTAACGGAACTCCAACAGTCACGCCTGCTAAAGCTCCTAAGAAGCGCGACCATGACACAATGATCAGTGGCTTCCAAGGCGACTCTTCGGCGTCGCGTTCATTCCCAATACCCAAACCGGTCCTTGAACGCGATTTTCAGATGAGCGTGCAATTGAATCCCAAGATCTCTGTCGGACCTGGTATTTGGGGTCAGCGCAATTGGGTCAGCTACATTTCTGGGCACTGGAATGGACGTTGGGGTAAAGGCACCGTCGTCGTAAGAGACCCTCTCGTCTCTGCTTAATAAGTTACTCCTTGCTGTCGACCGTCCTCGCTGACACTTTTCCCATATAGCCCGGAGGCCAGGACAAACAGCTCGTTGCGCCTGATCTTTCTACCCACCTAGACTCCTCTTACCTCCTCCAAACCCATGACCATCCTCCCGCCTACATTAGCGTCAAGAACGAGGGATGGCGCGTAGGCCCTCGCGAAGTGCTCGAGAAGCTAGATAACCCGGCGGAGGCGGATGAGGTGGACCCCAAGACTTACAGCTTCAGGCTTTACATACACATGGAGACCGGGGATCCCAGGTACTTGCATTTGAATACCGGCATGTGGGTAGGAAGCGGCATTAGGAGGGGTACTGAAGGTCAGTGATGACTCTAATACCTTGCTAGGGCCAATATGTGCTAATTCACAGGCAGTCATCTACGATGCTTATCGTGTTATCTGAGGGATCACTTTGCCGATCACCTCGAGCACCTCATGCCCGGACCTTTCCTTACGCTCTTCTAGCAATGGGAAGCACCTTGGTTCGGCGTACGGATAGGGAACGCTTATAATCCCTTGTGTTAAGATCATTCATGTCTGGTACGGCGGGACGATGGATACCCCATTCAAATCGTCCTGACGCTTTACAATCTTATATCACATTTCCCGGCATCAAGCAGGCTCCTATGATCTTGCTGTACGCAGTTGAGATGTTGGTGATTATCCTGGACAGCCCTTGGCCTGTAACGACTAGTACTGCCTGCACTTTAATTTTATAACTCAATGATCCTACGATGTCTATTACTCATATGCCTAAGTATTACAGAGTGAAGCTATCCTCAAAAAATGCATCTCATGGCACGTAATGCTGTCTGACTGTATTAGTAGTGTATGACCTTTTGAAGTTATTGATTCACCAGCCTGCAAAAGCGTCTTGGTGTTATTCAAGGAGTGACTTGAACTAGTAACACATAAATTCAAAGGGACGTGAATGATTCAAGGACCTGTTCGTACAACTCCGTCACTAGTCAGAGCTCATTGGGTGTACTGGGAAGGATTGGATCCCAGAGAAAAGATTATTCACGCCTTAGAGAGTACCCTCTTGCGAATTCTCATCGTTGACTGGAGCTGGTAATATAACGGATTCGGAACAATCTTTACCAGGCTGATTTGCTAAAGCAAGCCAGCCGAGGTCTAACCGACGGAATGACGATTTCGGAGGAGTGGAGCGCAACAAATCTTGACAAGAGCCTCGAGCTCAATGCAGCCGTTACCAAATGGCAATTTCCTTCGGATTCTGGCCAACTGAATCTGTAGTAGTTCCGTAAACAATTCAGCAATGTCCTCCCTGTTGAGGGCCGTCAATCGATCTCCGATCCGGCAACTCCAGCAAAGGTCCTCTCGTTGTTTGGCCGGCTGCAGCAACACAACAAACCTTCAACGGTGTCGTCGTACCTCGCAGTTGCAGCAAAAACCTCTACAACGAAACCCATTCACAACCATGGCTGCCCTGAGATCCAATGCCTCGGCAGTAGGCACGATGAGAGAATTCGACCCGGAAATCAAAGACATGGCCAGCTACATCCACAATTACAAGATCGATTCCGACCTCGCTGTACGTTAACACGGCAAACATTGGTCTCTGTAGACCTGCTATTAACTCTTTGGCCGTGTAGTTCGAGACTGCTCGTTACGTTTTCTTGGATACAATCGGCTGCGGCCTGGAAGCCCTGCGATTTAAGGAATGCACCAAGCTACTTGGACCAATTGTTGAAGGAACAGTCGTCCCACACGGTACTCGTGTACCTGGTACTCCCTACGTCCTCGACCCCGTTAATGGGGCTTTCAATATTGGAGCTATGATACGGTGGTTGGATTACAATGATTGCTGGCTGGCGGCAGAGTGGGGTCATCCTTCGGATAACTTGGGAGGCATTCTTGCGGTAGCAGATTGGATATCTAGGACAAATCGTGCTGGTGGACATATCGGCAATGGATTGGTCATCAAGATCAAGGATGTGCTCGAGGGTATGATCAAGGCACATGAGATCCAAGGTTGCTTGGCGTTGGAGAACTCATACAACAAAGTGGGCTTGGATCACGTCGTCTTGGTCAAGGTCGCCACGGCAGCTGTGGTCTCCAAAATGCTTGGATTATCAGAACGACAAACTGCAGACGCAATCTCCCAAGCATGGGTGGATGGGCAGAGCCTGCGGACATATAGACACTCGCCAAATACAATGTCGAGAAAGTCCTGGGCTGCTGGTGACGCATGTCAGAGGGCGGTGAATTTGGTATTGAAGGTTCAAAGAGGGGAGCAGGGTGTTCCAACAGTGTTGTCAGCTCCTGTCTGGGGCTTCTACGATGTGCTTTTCAAGGGCAAGAAGTTCGAATTCCAAAGACCATACGGCAGCTATGTGATGGAGAATATTCTATTCAAAGTTTCATATCCAGGTAAGTTATCTGCACGTGTGCAATTACAATTTTCAATGGGCTGATTGGGCTGTACTGACAGCGGAATTCCATTCCCAAACGGCCATCGAAGCTGCGAAAAAGATACATGCCGATCTGAAAGAAAGAGGCAAATCAGCCGAAGACATTGAGTCTATAGTCTGCCGCACCCACGAAGCATGCATTCGCATCAT
This sequence comes from Cladonia uncialis, assembly GCA_002927785.1. Classification (NCBI taxonomy): domain Eukaryota; kingdom Fungi; phylum Ascomycota; class Lecanoromycetes; order Lecanorales; family Cladoniaceae; genus Cladonia; species Cladonia uncialis. The sequence continues at coordinate 69,817 of NAPT01000021.1, read as the reverse complement.
CGACAAACAACACAAGCCTATGGACAACTTCGCTGATCGCGACCACTGCGTGCAATACATGGTCGCGACGATGCTCGTGTTCAACCGATTAGAAGCAACTGATTACACAGATGGGGGCGAGGCGGCCACCTCTCCTCTCATCGAATCACTCCGCCGGCGCATCACATGCAAAGAAGACCCAGAATTCACAAGAGCCTACCATGACCCCAACATGCGCACTATTCCGAATGCTCTTACAGTCACGCTGAAGGATGGGACAATATTGGAAGAAACAGTGGTAGAAGCACCGCTCGGGCACAAGCTAAGAAGAGAAGAGGCGAAGCCTGAGATACTTGAGAAGTTCGAACGACATCTGGGTCCACATTTCCCCCCACCAAAAGTTCAAGAGCTAGTTAAATTAGGGCAGGACAAGGAAAAGTTGGAGAATATGGGTGTTGATGAGTACATGGACAATTACGTAAAGGACAAGATGGAATGGTAGGCCGTCTGTGAGTAACAATTCATCGTCTATGACGATTTTATTCGGTCCTTTGTAGAACATGATTGGAATTAAATAAATTTTCCTTCTGTTTGAGTGACTGTTTACCTTGAATTAGCGCTTTCAATCCTGGCTTGAAAAGGTATTCTCATGCTTGTTCCGCGCGGCGAACGTCTTTAAATGCTTACAATCGGTTTATGATAACAACACTCTGTTGGAAGAATACCCTAATACCCTCGACGGCTTGATCGAAAATACTCCCATGCAGTCCTCGATGGATGGCGAGGACGATGACCTTGCAGCCCTAATGTATCCTAGGCTTGTAGGTATTCTGTATCAGCTAGTACAAAACAACGAGACTTTGGACGAGACTAAGCAATGCCAGGTCAAAGCGACATTGGATGAGATTTCTGACTCTGGCGTTGATGTTGGAACAAACGAAAGGAGGGTGTAAGCAGTCATTCTCGATCTCTGTGCAAAGTGAACATGTGTCACTACACTCAGCTCCGCTCACCACGCATAGAAAGAGAGGATACGTTGAGGGATTCATCCAGATTTGTAAATCCATCGTCCACTTCCTCGTTTCCGTGAAGAAAGCATGGAGTGAATGCTCGAGACGGACGCCTATATAAAGGGCCCAAGTCCCCCTCCCTGGGCTCTTTCTTCTTCTGCCCAAGGATCAAGTGCCTCAAATTATCAAGCCCACGGCAGTCTTTCTACTCTGTTGTACAGACAGGATCCAAAACATAATCTCAGAGAGAGAGATACATATTGCGCAAACAGAGTTCAAAACATATTTCTATTTATACACATACATCATATATATATATAAAGCTCGTCGGTAAGTGTCTCTGGCTTGTTGCAGATTTATGTGTTGATGTTATTAGGTGATGGCAATTAGTGGGTATGCCCAGTGGCTGTGGAGTTTATGTCTGATCATTGAGCAGGACGAGTCCTGGAGGTGGCCATCTCTTCCACCAAGGAGGTCGGTCGTTCGGCATTGGATAGCCTCACAGGTTCATTGAATAGTTCCTCTCAGGGAAGAACCCTGACACCAAAAATACCCTATCCTCCTTAAAAGTCTCCGGAAGCCTTGTGATTTGAGGTCTATCTTCTTACGGTTCAAACGATACCCGATTACTAATTACAATACCCTTGTAGAGCCCGCCATCTACCCCCACGAAGTCCGACTTGGTGGCTAACAAGACGTGAGCAAGGACCCTAAGTGCACCTTTTGGCTTATCCTTAGCCAGATCGAGTCGAGGATGAGAGGCCCTTTCCTCGGTAGAAATTACAATCAGTGAGTTGACGTGCTCCTGGAGTCGACGCCTCCAGTCCTCAATGCGTAGAACCAGTCGGTTCTACTAGTATGCATCATCAGCTAACTAAGTGCCCACCCAACCCATTGCATAAAACCATTATGATTTCGGACGTCCCCAAAAGACTTGCTTATATACTTGGAGTTCGGGGAAGTGAGCGTCCATCGCGCCTTCCTCTTTCGGTGCAGTCTATAAGTTTTTTCCTTTTAGTCTTTTCGTCCAAAGCTGCCCAGGGGCCTCAATGCTTCTTGACAATAATTGTAAGGTGCTTAGGGAGATTGACAAGATCTCATAATGATCAAATCGAAGGACCGTTTTATTAAAGTCTCCATTGTAAGTCGTCTTATATCACCAACGTCAACCAACTTCTGACTTTGTACGCACCATTAACAGCCGCGGCATCATGCAGTGCGTTGGAGAAGCTGAGAGTATGTTACAACCCGGTTAAATATCCTCTTTTTACTGACATGTTCAAGGTGTGTCGGCCCATATGGAGCCAATTAGCCTCGTGATCCGTCTAAGTCGAATGAGTGCACTTCCGGAGAATACAAATAAGCGACATTGGCAAGAACATTATCATGAGAGGTGCCTTGAACTTGCGAATTTGTTTCTGAAAAGTTGCACATCGGCCAGAGCATCTGGCATGTCATTGTGAGCCCGTAGTACTTCCAGCAGTGTGGGCAGGTATCAGCTCAAATTCCCATCTTTCGCTGGCCCCAGTAGCAGAAATCATAGACCTTCGTAAGCAACTACAATCCGCCAAGGGCCATGCAGTAATATGCACGACCGGCGTTGACGGTTTTCGCACGAATGTAGGTTCGTACTTGGACTTCTTTGAGCCTTTAATGACCCAGCACCTCTCCATCAGCCTCTTCGTTTTTGAAGGTAATAACGCACATGCCACGTTCTCAATCGCTCGAATACTGGATAATATCAAGAGTATGAAGCTGGGTCAGACAGAAAACTCTGCTGAGTATCGTTACCTGAAGCGGGTTGCCCAAGTCGGCCTTAGTAAGGACGTTCTTAGTATGGCGAAGTTTAATCTCAACCAGTACCTACCAGTCGACCGCAACACCATTGTTGTCGACTCCAATACGAGCGCCGAGAACACCGGCCTTTTCGAGGCTGACTCCGGTCTTAGTGCAATGGCGTGGCTGGATTCTACAAGAGCCGCCATCCGCAGAAGCCAGGCTCCTCCGCCACCGCAACATGACCTGATCCAGGTAGAGCTCCAGAAAGCATCGGATGGAGCTTTTATTTGCCCAGAGCATGGCTGCAGCTACCAAGGGAAAACGGTTGACTTCGTCATCTCGCATATGGTTGAGCGCATCATGCGCTATAAGCTGGACTGCCCTCTGTGTCCCGATAGTAAGCCATTTGACGTTCTTCTGCCAGCTTGCAATCAACGTGTAAGAGACCATATATGTCGCCATTTGACAGCACAAGTCAGAAGACACTCAAAAGCAGAGGTTGAAAATGATAGTCCGGAAATCGAAAACCATGACATTGACCGCGAGAGCCTCCGCTGTCGTCGTTGCCCCAAGAAACTCTTCGAAAGCGAGAAGAAGCTCAAAATACATTGGCGTGACAACCATTCTGCCCCCAATGTGCAGTGCGAGTGTTGTGGGGAGTTGGTGACATCTAGTGAGTAAAAATAATGACTCTTACCATGTTTGAATGATGCTGATAATCTTACGCTAGGGCGACATTCACAACATGTGACCAGATGTAAGGGAAGGGAAAGCCCGATGGTGGAATGTCCACTATGTAGAACAATGGTCCGGAAGTCCTATTTACAGCAACACCTTTATAAAGAGCAAGAGAATAGGGGAATACTAGACTTCGCTGCCCAGGCAAAGCTCTTAATTGAAGAAAATCTAATGGGTTACTTCTTTCAGATGATGAGTGCGACACATCTGCACCAAAACGCAGCAACAGAAGAAACACCAGACCTAGAAACCCCTGACGAACCATATCGCCAGAATTTAGAAGCTCAGCCTCCAACGGCTGGTCTCTCCATCTCGATTCCTCCAGCTCTAGAGCAGCCGACTTCAACCCAACGAAATATTAGATCATCTAAGCGTTCTCGGAAGCTCTCGGCAGCGGGGAGACATCCAAAGCAAAGAAGGTTAGATACAATGTTTCAATAATCAGCAATATTTATGCAATTATATGATATAGCTCAACATACTCAAGGTAATAGTATCTTATTATTGCTTTATTATAAGGCAATGAAATACAACGGATGATCTTTTGTCAATTTTGCATCCGTCTGTATTATCTGACTACCCATAAACATCTTCCGCCAGCTTCCTTCATTTCCCAATTTCTTTGCCCTCTTCGCAGTATGCCGTCTGCTGAAGCATTTTTGGTTGTAAAGTATGATTGCAAGCTATAATAATATAGCACATATAAGCATTCCCAGTGAGCGTGCGGTACGTCGCTTCCTTATTGATCAAGATGGACCGGGCTTGGGTCCCCGATGTCTGCTAAAGATGTCATCCGCATGGTACGAAATTCATGGCTACTAACGCGGAAGCTTGACGGAATGACCTGGTGAGCGTTGTGGATAGCACGCAAGAGCTGATACCTCCCTAACACGCTGCCTGCTTCCGCAGCAGAAGCAGCGTCTAAATGCTCAAATATTGTCGGCCTCGCAGCTGTGCAGTGATCTGCCATACATTTGACTGGACTACGCGACCGAGTAACCTGGTTTGACGTTGTTGAGTCACGCAAAGATGAGGCGGATGAGGGTTTCGAGCAGGGCCGCAAAAAGTCCCGAAAAGTCTCATATCTATTGGCGGCAGTGGACTCGACTCCAGCCCAAAATTCAAACACCCGTTTATATGTTGGCTGAAAAGCATATGCGGTGCTACCGGATGCAAGGCGATGATGGGGTTTCAGTGTGATTTGTTCAGGGGCTTCTGGTGTATCATCTTCCGATATATCATATCACGGTCTCTTCAGGTGTGATTTTTGTCGTTCTTGACCGAGGTTAGAGGTAGTACTCAATGGTGCTGTAGTCGTAACGTTGCCACTGGTAAGAGTCAAGGCATAACCCTAACCCTCGATAATGAACGTCGAGCCGGCTATCGCTGGTTTCTTAGGGCCCGGGCGCATCACTTTAGGGACCCATCAGGTGTTTTTGGTAGGTTGGTTGGGGATCGCCGGTCGGCCCGGGGAGGCCATTTTTGAACACGATCCTTACTACGCCATTACGCACCATGAACAAACGGCAAGTGCTCTGTGGTGAGCATTCAGACGAGTAAGCACCGCCGAAATTCATATACAGCACATTTACTAAAGACTACGCTGATTGTATGATCCCACTTATCGAGCAAAAGACTAGGCAAGTAAATTATTATAAGATAATTAAGATTGGACTTACCACTATTCTAAAGTAATAATCTTAACAACTCTCCATCACGTAAGAATACCACAGACTAAATAATTTATAATTTTATTAATATTTATATCCTCTTCTATGTTATCTACAGGATTATTAAGCTCAAGGATAAAAATAACAACTACTATTTTTTAAGTACTAGTATTTGTATTAATTTATTTAAATAGATTAAATATATCCTAATACTAATTACACCTAAGCTCTCACGAATCCATGTTCAAAAGACTAGGGGGGAGTAAGAGGCAACATGACGGAAAAGATATAATGGAAGAGAGAGTGATAGAATCTATCTAGACGAGAGTATCAAAGACACAAGTGGACGTATATGAATGTTAAGAGGGATCTCTCTGAAGGAGATGTATGGTTCAGATACCTACTCACTAATGATAAGGCTTAGGCTTGATAAATACTGGGATGTAGGAGGAACATGATTCTACGAAACAACTTGGGCGCGGAGAGATGACTTAGAACTATCGCTCAGTCTGGCGGACAGGGGATATAAGTTAAGATAGTATTACTATATAATGTCTATGCATTGAAACCCGGACCGATGAACAGGACCATAGATAGTTACACGCCTGTGAATACACCAGACATCACCCTGACCATGGCGGGATATACCAGATTCATAGCGATGGCAGTCACTGCTGGGAACAAACAGGTGATTAAACGGGAGCTAAGTATATAGGTAAATAGCATATGAGATCATAACCCAGCTTAAAAACCTGAAGCATTTATTAAAGTATAAAACACGTTCCTAAATGTTCCCAGTGCTGAAGATACAAGGCAATGATCAGAATTTATGTTAGGCAAAGAAGTTGAAAAGGGCTCGGCGGACCCTCTGCGGGTCCAGGGCCTTAGTGCCCAGATGCGTTTGGTTCATTATTTAAATTAGCTCACTTTATATCAAATCTGCCCGGGTAGCGCAATTGGCTAGAGCGTAAGACTTTTATAACGGAATCTTAAGGTTGAGGGTTCGAGCCCCTCCTCGGGCGACAACAAATGAATTTTTTTGGCAATTTTGTGTGGCGGCCGCGTTGTCGGTATCATATCTGTTCAAGAGAGACGGGCATGATCTGAATCTCTGGTCTTACAAAGTCATCCTTCTTACAGTTCCACCATATAGAGTATTGCAATGGACATGCTCATTCAACCACAAACCAGATTGTTTTGCACAGTACCTCTCCAGTGAGTCAATCATAGAGTGCATATGATTTATCCTCGGGGCTGAATAGGAAGGCACAGAGCCAGCACATGGAATAGGAAGACACACGTTCTCTAATTCCTACCGTCGCTAGCGTAAGAGTAGTGTTGCTGAAATAGAGAGGCAAATGTACAGGAGTGCGCCTCATGTTCATGTGACGCTATGCGGATATGGGTTTGAAATTTGCGCTGAAATAGAAGAATGACAGGAGGTAGGAATTCCAAGCCACGCCAGCTGGAAAACACTCAGTACCATGACCGTGACAAGTGAGACTCGCTTTTGAGAAACCGTGATACCATCGCACTGTGACCAAACAGCGGTAATCTCGATGATTGCATTGTTGTGGCATGGCTTTGGGAATTATGATCATTTGCAACTAACCCGCACATTGGCATGTGAAACCTTGTGGACAGAGCAGCTAGACCTTGGTGTGCCAGGCCAGCAGTCCCAATGGATAGGAGCCAAAGTCTTCTGCGATCCTTTTCGCCTCATGATTCAAGCATTAAGTGGTCACGCAAATGGCATGGGAAGAGAACGGAGAACAAAATCGTCACATCATAACTCGGGCCCCACATCAGACTTATCTTAAGGTTCCGCTTGCATTGAAGCACCTTGACTTCTTGCTAGTATGTGGTACCGGAAACGAACGTAACAAGAAGTAGCGTATTGTAAGAGAACGAGATATAAGTCATGATGTAGGCGCTGATTTTGGTGTGGCCGGCGACCTTGAACTTCATAAGCCCTCATGTGGCGGACAAACAGAACCTTGAACCCTACGGTGTACATAGCAACAAGTGCAAGGTAATTTACACCCCTCTATCCATGACCTATGTCGCATTGTCTTACGTAGCTTGAAAATTGCCCTGAATCGTGATCCCTCAGGATCCAGCAGAGGAGACTGCCGGACCCTAGCCTTGCTCCACTGCCCTACATCAGCACCAGAAAGCATGCCAGCAAATATCCTCTATGCCATATAGGTACGACTTTGCATAGGAGCACCATGAAAAATGTACACCGGAAGCGACGAGAACGCCGTCTTGTTGAGCGTTAAGCATAGACGCAACGGCATTGCAATACGGCAAGATCAGTGCTCCGAAGATAAAAGTCAATCCAGTGATACGAAAGCAGGATAGTGAACGCTCTACTGATACCGATGTGCCTAGGCGAAGGAAAGGGGTCATCTTATTAATTGCAAACACTCGGGATTGACCATAACTAGCGTCACCGTCAACCTGTCACGATTGTATAGCTGACAATCCACGATTCCTTGCATAAAATCTCACTCGCATTCTGCAGGGTGCCGTCGGATTGTCATCCGCCAGGTACTGGTTGGTGAGGACTACCGGGTGATTGCAGAAGGGAGCTGTCTCTTGGATACGAGGTAGGCTGGGCTTGTATGCTAGGAGCCATTTTCGAACAGAGATGGTATGTAGGACAGATCCAATCGCGTTCCACCACCGAGCTGGCAGTAGATGTCGGTTGTCATAGTTGTTAGGCGAGGAATATATGGGTGTAGAAAACGAGACAATATGACGGTGTACAGAGTACCTAGGTACCTTACTAACGTCGCTTACGGTTACGGTAGACGTCCCGCAATTGGTGCACGTCGGAGCCTCGGAGGATCGTCGGCTAGCGCTGTCTGATACGCTCAATACAGCCAAACGATAAACGCTGCTCCCCCTCACACAAAGCGCATTCCTCCCCCCACGCACTATGCTGGATATCTTCCTGCTGCTGTACGGTCTTCAAACGACACCAGCATCATCGACTCTCCTAATTTCTCCTTCAATTAAATGGCAACAGCAATCACCTCGCCTTCTCCATCAGCCATCGTCGAATCTCCACTTTCATCTGTCGCCCTTACTCCCAAACTATCACTGAAGGTCACTCCAAAAAAGCGATCAACCACAACGAAGACCAGCAAGAAGTCCAAGCTGAAGGATAGTCTAATCGATAAGCCTAAACAAACCAAGAGTCGCAATGGTAAGTTTCAAACAAGCACCTTTTTCTTATCTCAGCCGAAACCACCCGTGGTTGGACATGCGACTGATACGTTCTCTAGGTTGCAAGAATTGCAAAGAGAAGCGATTAAAGTGCGATGAGGGCAAACCAACATGCCAGCAGTGTGAGAAGAAGGGGGTCTCCTGCAAAGGCTACCAGAAGGATCTGAAATGGCGTCCCCAGGAAGATTCGTTCAAGAATCAAACGGTCTCTTCGCGGCCAAGAAAGAGTACGCCACAAAACGATGGAGCCCATAGAAAGCTTGCTGACTCTGCAAGGCTCCAATGTCTCGAAGCGGTCGCAACCTACTCCCTCAAGTCCTGCCTCATATGCCGATATCTCAACGCTGTGCAACGGTCTCCCAATCTCCAATACCGATGACCCTATAAAACGACCTACCGTACCTGTTGACCCTAGACTGTCACAGCAACTCAATCAGTTCGCGACACAGGATACTACTCTCAAGCACACGTCGCACCCATTTGGCCATCATAACTCCAACAATTTATTACTGAAGACGGAGTGTGGCTTTCCCACGGCTAGCCTCACTCTCGGTAATGATTTCTACGACGATGACATCGCATCACAGTCAGCTAGAACAGCGACTTCTACTATCTGGTCCGGTTCCAGTCCGTGCTTGGCGGAACGTCTACTACCTAGCATTGGCCTCTACGATCGCCCTCCTGATCTTGTGGACTACCAATCAATGGAGCCCATCCCAGCCTATCAGAACCGTTGTCTGCTTGATCAGCAGTTATCCTCTGTCATGGAAGAAGACGTGGAGGAGGTTGTTCGGGAACCGGATATATGTATGATTCCGATGTCATCGCCGACCCAGTCAGAATCATCTACATCCTCCGATCGTTCTGGGTGTGACAACCGCGCAGAATCCTTATTTCAGAATCCAAGACTCCATCCGTACAGTCAAGAAATGTTGCTCAAGCGTTTCGATACAGAGACGTGCGGTATACTCTCTATCAAAAATGGTCCGCTCGAAAATCCTTGGAAGATAATGCTTTGGCCGTTAGCAAGGACTGAACCCGCACTCCATCATGCAATCAGTGCTATGACTGCATTCCATGCATCCAAAGATGACAGAAACCTGAGACGTATTGGTGTGCAACATATGACGCAGAGCGTACAACATCTATCCCTTGGGCTTAACACAATGCCCATAGACACGGCACTCTCAACGACTCTAGTCCTAGCTTTCTGCGAATCCTGGGACTTACTTATATCTACAGGGATCAAGCATTTGCGAGGAGCTCGAGATCAGATATTGAGGTTGATGGAGAATTGTTTCCCAGATGCCATGTCACAGCAAAGCTTAGAATGCATAGGTTTTCTTGTAAGAACTTGGGTATATATGGATGTCATCGCCCGTCTGACTTCCCTTGAAGGCGATGATTCAGAGGCCTTTGATATCCTCGGCAACCCAATATGTCAAATATCAATGCAAGGTCATGGTATAGATCCTCTGATGGGATGTGCTAGTACCATGTTTCCGACCATCGGCCGTGTTGGAAACCTGATACGGAAAGTCCGACAGACACGGAATAATTCTTACAAGGTCATTGAGGAAGCGAATATACTGAAAGCACAGCTTGAGAAGTGGAAAGCCCCACGAATATTTGAAGAGCCACAGGACAAGTCTACAGACGTAGAACAGGCTCTATGGACTGCGGAAGCCTATCGCTCGGCAACCTTACTGTATCTCTACCAGGCGGTGCCAGAAATCTCTCTTGACTCGGTCATGGATAGAATAGCTGGCCTTGCGACAAAGGTCCTAACCAATTTGGCTAATGTACCCGTCACGTCTGGCGCCGTGATAGTTCACATCTTTCCTTTGTTGGCTGCCGGCTGTGAGGCCACTGATCCGGAACATAGGGTCTTCATCACCGAGAGGTGGACGGCAATGATGCGAAGGATGAAGATTGGTAATATTGACAAGTGCCTGGAAGTCGTCAAAGACGTGTGGGAGCGTCGAGATTCTCACGAAGCACAAAGGTTACGAAACAAAGCTTTCGTCCCAGATTCTAACATCCAGGCCAGCGATATCCCTACCACTATCATTAAGCGGAGTATCAGTATTGGGGATGATCCCTATGACCGTGATAGTCAAATTCCCATCGATGGGATCAGAAGAGGACTACAGACCTCATCAGATCCTTCTAGGCTTGGGCACATGAGGAGAGCGTGCTCAATTAAGGAGGAGGAACTCGACTTCGACTTAACAGTGCGAGGCAGACGCCATTGGGCGGGCGTGATGAAAGATAAGGACTGGGAAGGTGAGTCGTTACGACCATAGTAACGTGACAGAGGTTAACTTGAGTGGCAGTGTTTGTTGGATGAGAGCTTCGGTGTTGAAGGATCTAGCCTCTTGAAGCTTTTTCGTGCGATTTCCACCGTCCTATAATGTTTTATCACGAGCACAATGACAGCGATGATCATTAGAATTATGAGATGTCTTGACGCTAGGATCTATAAAAGATTCACGAGCTTTGGGGGTTCTTCTGCTTTAGTAGCAAGGTGCTCAGGCGTTCGGCAATGGCAATGCCTAAGGTACGTAATTGGGCTGGGGCTGGGGACTTAGAAGTTGCTGGGAGTAAGGGAGTCATGGAACTTTTCAATCTTCAGCCTGGACAATGTGCTTGTGGTCCTTCATTCGATGTTCGATAGGGGCTAGCTATTACATCGGACATATTGCTGAAAACTAAGATCATGCCCTAAGAAGGTGAACTTGTCCCTTGCATGGACATCTCCGCGCTGTGCCACTACCTACTTCAAACACTCATTACGGCTTCGCCTTTCCCCTTATCCCCTATCATATTCTCCTAGTGATGAGAATGAGCGGTGAACTCTCCCGTCGACTACGCAAAGATCGGCCGTGAGGCTCTTTAGCTGAAGGTCTTGGCGCGTCTTATCGATAGAGATACCGAAAGAGGAAATTATTTCCCAGAACTGACCCTCTTCCTTCTGTGGATGAAGTATTTTCTTACCCCGGGAAGTCAAGCTGTTATTCTTCCTTTGATGCTCAGGACTGGTAGTATACAATCAAAGTAGGACATGCCCGTCACGAAAGAACGAACATCAACGGCCGTGTCAATACGTTGCAGTAATGCACCATCTCACTATCTACATCCGAGTGTCGTCATCGATCTGGTGAATATCTCACTTGGTCAGGATAGTGTCTCCAGGGGAATTATGTCTCCAGATGACAGGCACTTCAATCATCTGGCCTGATATTGTCCAGTACTCACTTGTCATAAGATTCTCTCGGCTTTACACAAGCCTTCCCAGCTAATTCTTGCACTAGCCATATCCTAAAATTTATGATCCGACCATATTCTACATGTCAGCCATTGGAAAAGCAAGCCTAACCAATGCCCAATAATTCGCTGCAACGTATTCCGTATTGTGAGCGAGTGGGAGTCTTTGCGGCATATATTAAAGCACATGTTCTGCTCGCGAGCCGAGGATTGGCTTCATGATCTCAGCGCGCAAACGGCAGTCCAGAGCTCACAGTTCCGACGTATATCATGGAGTATGTAGTACATATGAGGCCAGTGGCAAAATAGCGGTTGTCGAGGGACGGTCGAAGTGTCGTACAGAATGTCGAAGAACGCTGGGACATTGGCAGCACTATTTCTCCCAATGACCCTCTGGACTGGAGCGCCCGGAGATTCGTATTTCAGACCCTGTATCTCTATTCCTCAAATAGACTGTGCATACCAGGTCATATCATTCCTAAGCTGACACTTCTACGGCACTGGAGCCACGGCGTTACTGGGTTAGGACTATTCTAGGGCTGTCCGGATGATCTTATCTTATCTACCGGAAGAGGACAAAATGTCCGGTCCACATCCGCAGTCTTCCCTTCTGCGTACAGTCAGCGACTCAACACAAGCGATGCTCGAATCCTATTATGAGCGAGGACCTTATCTGAAGTCCACCAACTTCTCCATGGTTACAGAGTCCAGGCCATGCCGTCAATAGCGGGTAAGCCCGTCATTGGCTTGCGAAAGGCTGTTCCCTAAGCAGTCAAGCAATCCATCGACAGTGGATACACCACCTTGATGTTGTCTAGAACAACCGAAGGTTGTCTGGCATCAATGGAATGCTTCTCTTCTCTTACCTTTGCTTATACTCTCCCCTTACGGAATTGAAAGACCGCTGAATCTATTGGCGTAATACACCACCAACTGGAATCAGAGCTGCATAAGTACGTACACTCCCTTGAAAGGTTCCCCTCAATCATTGCTGCTATCTTACATCGTTTGCTGAAACCGAATTACACATCCCTTACCTTAATTGTTGCTTTGGACAGCTAGCTAACACAATGGGTTCCCTACTCAGCTCTCTCAACAAGACCGCCTCAACATCTTCAAACGAAAAAACCACTTCCAGGGCTACAAAAATGGGATCAGTCGAGCCTCTAGCCTTCCAGCATTATGCCAATGCTCAGACCGAGTTTACCAAGACTCTTCCACTGATCGCGAATGAGAATGCATTCCTAGCGGACATTTCCACCTCGTCAGTCGTAATACTCTAAACCATCCCAAACACCCGGACCTTGCTAACGTATGTGATTATGCCAAGAGAAAACGGCCCTTCCAACCCCACCGCTCCCATCTCCGCTGGCTTTTACCGTCTCGACCCGGGCACGCCTCTCGTCTATACCTACACTTACGATGAGATGAAGATCATTGTGGACGGCGACTTTGAGATCAGTGATAAGAGTGGCCAGATAGCGAAAGCGAAAAAGGGTGACGGTATGTATGAAGAAACGCGGGACGATATTTAATATGCTAATGGGCCGGCCTAGTTTTCTTCTTCCCCAAGGGCAGTGTGATTACCTTCAAAACTGAGAAGGGTGGCCTTGGGTTCTTCTGTGGTCAACGGGCAAAGGATACTGCTTAGAAGGAGGACAGAACATTGTGAATAATGTCCTGATTGATGGTCGATTACTGGGTCACGAGGTGTGAGGTTTGTTGGGGGCTCACCTTATGGCTGGTTCCACTAAGATTGACATGGTAGATCAAACCTTTTCATGATTGAGTGTGCAGCATTGAAGCTCTACCGCGGCCTTGCACTTTCTACTATCACATGCTCTGAGTTCACTCCTCTGATGCTAGCTGTGAAAGCAAGCTCTTGTCACTGATTATAATAATTGCAAAGTCGAGCGAATTCGGGCGGTGTCTAAGCCATCAACGGGGTTATCTAACGTCTATCTACACTACCGTAAGGTCTAAAAGCAGGGACGTTGGGACCTGGCATGCCAGACATCCTCGCAGCTGTTCGTCTTGTCTTGTGGAAAATCTTCATTTCTATGCAGTGCTGGAACTCGCCCCATGAGTGTATTGCCTGTCTCGCTTGACTCACTCACCTTTTGCCTCATGAGAGAATATTGTGCTATCATAGAAGGAACCGAGGTTTTGCAGCGATCCGCTTTCTGGTGCTTGATGGTCTCTCCGCCGGCTCTTTGTGAGGCAGGAACAGAAGACGACTTAGCCATTGAGGCCATAATGCATTCGGACCTATAATTGTCTCACATCTGGGGATTTTGATCCGCTAGGTCACACTTCTGGTAGCCATTTTGTCGCAATACTGCAAGGGAACAATTAGATGGCAAATACTGCATAGCCTGACCATCTGGGATCTATCGAAGAAGGCCCTAATATACATGAAGCTCAGCAGCTATGATGGGCAATAATAGGGGTAGAATGCGCTAGAATGGTAATACTAGGTGGATATGAGAAAATGCGGTAGCTAGATAAGCTGGCCAAGCTGGCTAAGCCAAGGTAAGATAGGCCAAATCAGGAGAGTATATTACAACACATTCACTTGCCACTTGGTCCCAACAACCCAAACCGAGGTGGCACCGAGAAATACTGACAGATACGCCGCTAAGGTACAATTTGCTTCAACACTGCATGCTGGCAGCCGTGTTTGTTACAAATCACGACTACGACCAACAGCGGCTCCCCGTAGATTAACACCAACCTGATTGACACCAAAAATCTGGGAGCTGGACGCTTTAACCTTTCTGCTGTATGATAACAGACTCCATCCATATAACCAGCAGCCAAGCGCAGAGAACTTCTCTGTCGATGTAAGCAAGTCAAATAATACTATGCGCTAAGTATACGAATGACGGAGGACTGAATCACGAGCAGATCATCTGGAGTGGACCCGCCAAAGCGAAGCAGAGCGACATCTCGCTCTATCTTCGACCAAATTGCCTGACATTGGCGGCTATTACCTTAATAGCTTCAACACTTCGCGATGCCCTACATAATGAAGATGTATGTGGACGGCGGCTGCCGACATAACGGCTACTCCGATGCCATCGGAGCAGCTGCCTGTGTCGTCCACATGAGGGCGGGAAGAAAGAAAACATGGACACGCACCATACCTTCAGGCCAAAATCCTACGAATCAGAGAGCAGAGATCACCGCAATCATACTCGCATTACAACAAGCCCTAAACAGATACGACAGGCTTCACAGCGCTCCGTCTTTGGAAGTCACCATCTATACTGATTCCAAATATGTACAGGGCTGCATGTCTACTTGGATATATCAATGGTCAAAGAACGGGTGGTTGAATTCCCGGGGTAGCCCTGTGGCGAACCGGGATCTAATCCAAGAAGCAAGTAATCTGGACGATGCAGTACGGGGTCTAGGCGATGTCGAATATGTTTGGGTACCGAGAAGTCAGAATAGGGAGGCAGATGAGGCGGCCAACTTGGCTATGGATGAGATGGAGGAGCTATCTGAGTGTGAGTCAAGTGAGGGTTGGTGAAAGAAGGTATGTTTTGCGTGCCGATTCGATTTTGCGTGGGGTCTGCTAACCGCCTGATGTGATGTTGTAGTTCGAGATGTAAGCATGTATGCAGTGCCTGGCATTTCAATTATCAAACGAAACCACCCGAAGTCACCTATCCTGTTCGAACTTTCGTCAATATTTGTTGTGGCTTGATGCCAAGCAAAACTACTAGAATTATGTATTAAACCTCTTTCCAACTACGGGCAAGCTCTTGTACGAATTCAGTGCTGCAAGCTGAGGCATAAAGGACCGCGTTGTTTCCTATGTCTTAGGAAAGTGTGAATGGAATGTAGAGTGGCTGTGCATTGTCCCAGCTTGCAACATTGATACGATAATGCATGGATTCTCTGGTGCATAACACCGAAGAAGCATTCCGGTAACCCCCTCAATGCCTGAACTCATCAGAAAACAGAGCTTACAGGACCAACCCCTTAATGCATATCAAGGCCCCTCAATTTGGTGGCCCAATCTTGACAGATTAAAAGGTAGGTCATCTTCCTCGTTGTCCTCTACCCCTGGCCAATTGACCTCCACATCAAACGTCTTCAGGCCTTTTCCCCTGCCAACCCGCTTCAACTCCTCAAACCAGATCCCTTCCGTCTTGCTCGCCCTTCGCCAGTTCTCCCTTTGGAATCCAATACTTACTCTCAATTCTCGCAGCCCCTCCAACTCAATTAGTGCATCGCAAGCCTTTTTCCACTGAAACTTGAATGCTGGGGGACATGTGCTCTGTCTCAGATTTTCGACACTGGACCCGGGGAACCAGGCATACCAGAATAAGCTCAAGTTCATAGCGCGAATCAAGTTGAGGGAGGTGCGAGGGATACGGGCTACGAAGGTTGTAAGTGTAGAGAGGGCTTCGAGGTCGAATACGTTTTGCCTGTATAAAAAATCGACTCCTTCAGAGTGTCTGGTAATCGATGTGAGATAGATCTAGAGAATAGAACGGTAGTGTGGCGGTCGGGCTGTGTACATACACAAGTCTACAGGTCTGCAGAATCCCCAGCTTTACCACGGCAGGCTTAACCTCACCACTCCTATGATTCCAGCATTTACCGTGTCTGATGCTGTCATTTCCAGGTTCTTCGCATCCGATATGCGA
Source organism: Cladonia uncialis (assembly GCA_002927785.1). NCBI lineage: Eukaryota > Fungi > Ascomycota > Lecanoromycetes > Lecanorales > Cladoniaceae > Cladonia > Cladonia uncialis. The sequence goes on along the minus strand of NAPT01000021.1, from coordinate 53,479 downwards.
TAGCTTTGCGTGAGGATACCAGTCGACTACGTGAAGGCGCGGTTTGACAACAATAATATATTCGTATATCAGAAGTCGGACATCAAGAGGGAGGAGTGTTAGAAAGAGTGATTGAAGTTGAGGGTTTGATTTCGCAGAGGAGATTTCTACGGAGGTGGGTCCGGAGGGTAGAGCGTCATTGCTGGGGGTGGGAGATGATGCCTTTTCGCGGCGACGGTGGAAGAGCTTGAGGCGAAAGGACATAGGTGGTTGGTCCTTAGCGTTGGTGAGGACGAGAGGATGGAGTGACTTCGTGAGATTGGGCTGTGGTAAGCCCTGCCTGTTTATATGCAGCTAATGAAGCGGGCGTACGCTAGCAGGGAACCGGACCAATCGCTATTGAAGCCTGTCCCTGAGCTCATTGGTGGTTGTACTTTGTACACAGCCATGCAGTTGTGGGGCTTGTATAACGTTGTTGTGTATCTGAAGGCTATCGGAATGTTGACCAAGACACCTTTAGAGCAAAGTCTCCTAAATACGAATATTCGCCGGCAATAACTACATGGGGTACTAGATATCCGCCCGTCGAGCACAAATCTTCCCAATGATTACAATCATGATTATCAATATTGTCCCTACACTTAAACATCCATATCATAAGCTGTTTGATCCGCCTGATTTTCAGCTTCCCAACTCGGCCACTCAACGTTATCGACCGCACTTTCTGTACTCTGCTGCGTCAAGGCCGTCACAAGCGGCGATTCATCCTCCACCACATCCGGATATTCAGTCGGTGTGGCCATGGCTCCCCCTCCAGGACTTGACACGATAGGAACGATCTGGGCAGCGAATGGGGTTACTGTCGTGGGTGCTGCATATTCAGAATCTGTTTCGATGGGATTCTCTCGAGGAACGCCAGTCCCAGCCAGAGTGGGGCTAGAGTCAGGCGCTGAGGCTAAGGCGGAATTTTGGGCTGCGAAGTAGGGGTCTATTGCAGCAAGGTCTACCGCGGAGTTTGATGCGTCGAGGGGAAATTGAGCTTCGAACGGGGTCGAGCTGAATGCTGAGAGGTCTGTATTGGGTGGTGAACTAGCTATTGCGACATACTCATCCTGCACGACTGCTGTGCTGTCAATTGGATCTATCGTGACGTTATTTCCACCTAAGACTAGATTTTCTGACTCTGTGCAAAGATTCGTATTCTGGGTGAGGTCGCTGACAGGCTGAACGTCTGTGATTTCTAGCGGCTGAGCTTGGGTATCAGAACCTTGCACGTATGGAATGACCGCGGCTGCAGTCCCAACTGTACCAAGTGCAAGACCTGCGACCTCCATTCCTTTGCCGACTTTGTCCATGCTCTGAGCCGATGTAGTGGCAGTAGTGTCAATCTGAGGACTGATTGAATTGCTCGTCTGATCCGAAGAAGCTGAGACTCCAGAAAATTGTGAAGGCTTGGATGCTTCGGCAGTCATCAGTCCTGCAATAAACGCTCCATCTACCGCACATCCCGCGGTCGTTGAGTTAAGATGGCTATGCGGAATAGCTGGTGTTGGCTGGAAAGTATGTGCATAAGTCGGGTTCTCAGCCGTCCCTGTAGGGTTGTTCCCCTTTGAAGCTTTCTCATCTATCTCCAGATATTCTAAAGGAGCAAGTCCAAGTTTCTTAGAACCCTTGACTCTAGCTCTGCACCATCCATCTTCCTCCAAGACAGCATTCCTTTCGATTATCTCAATTTCGTCGCCTTCTTTGAAAGCCAACTCCTCGTCGTTGTTCTCCGGTTCAAAATCATAGAGTGCTTTTGCCGGGACGAACTTTTTCGGTGGAGGGGGTGCCTTGCGCCGGACAGCGGGCTTGCCAGGGAATGGGAACCCAGGATTTAGATTACCTACGCTGATGGGAGATGTCGTTGGCGAGTAAGGTGGCGGCGAGGTAGAGTGAGCTGGAGATGGTTGGACCTGTGGTGAAGTAGGGTTAGAGGCAGTGTCGGTCACAGTTGATTGCTGTGCGCTTTGTACGCTCGATGTTAAAGCAGGTAGCTCGACCTTAAGCTCTTGAGTAGTATGTGCAGTGGGTAAGACATTGGGCAGAGTCACGCTGGAATTATGTTGCGGGTTGGCGGCAGACCAGTTCTTACTTGCAACATCCAGAGCGTGCAAAAGCTTTTGCGCTTGAACGATCATGTCCTTTCTTCGGACACGAGCAGGATGATTGGAAGGTATCGGAAATCCATCAACCCAGTCGATGATTCCTTTCTCAATATGCTGTATAAGCCTCTTGAGTTCGAAGACTCTAGTATTCAGATCCGACGGGGTTTTGGATAATAGCCTCTGGCATTGTGGGATAATAGAATTAGTGAGTTCCATTTCCACAGAGTCCAGTCGCTCATCTATCGTCTTTTGGGGGGCTTGAAAGGGAACAGGCCCTTGCTCCTTTGGTGTGAAACGAGGTCCAGATTTAACTTGAGGAGAAGAAACTACTGGTACGACAGGTGGTACTCTAGCCTCTTGAGAGGCTTGTACAGGAATTTTGGTCGGTTGAGAAGGCTGTGGCTGCGGCTTCTGAGCAGGTGGAGCTTGTTCTATATTTTGCTTGTGAGACTGCGCCCATTGAGCCGAAGAAGCACGCCTGGTCGCCTGTGCCTTCTCGGACGGCATTAACAGTACCCAGGTATCAACAGTAGCTCGCGACTTCTTATCCAACTGTGAGTGGACGCCACCTAGATCGAGCTCAGACGCGGCGTGTAGGATCGAGTAACCCATACGTTGCCCGATCCATTTGATCAATTCAATATGCTGGTCATAGTACGCTATAACCGCCTGGCCTGGCGGTAGCCTATCCGCCGAGCATATGAGCCAATGGATAACTTTACCGAAGTTCTCGCCAATATTTTTGTCTGCCTTTTCGACGTCAAAGTTACGAGACGGGGAGTCAGCATCTAGGAAGCGCCATTCTCTAATTAATCCAACCTCCGCCTGGCGTGAAGCAAGGGGTTGAGGGAATCCAAATTTATCGAAATGCCGTACCAACTTTTCGAATACTGTACGATGATTCCGGACATCCCCAAAAGACTTGCTTGAATATCGGCATGGTGAAAATGCGGGAAAGCCTTGGCTATCAGTACCAGTATAGTTCAGTCCTGTAATAACTTACCTGGAAATGATGAGTATCCGATATCGGTAGGACGCAGGAGACCTGCAGTCGCAGCTAAGGTTTTGTAGGCGTCAAGATTTGCACTGAGATTCTCCCTAAATGCGTCCTCCCCAATAGCTGTCCTAAATAATTGCTGTACGATACGAGGCCCTAGTGGTATGTAGCTTTCCTTATAATTAGGTAGACTCCGCGAAAGCTCTGCAGTCAAAGCTCCAATGAAGTATATAGAGGTGAAGACGCTGTTGACCAGGATTGGATCACCCAACTTCGGTGCCAACGACGCAAACAATCGATTGGCTTCCCCGGAAAATAATTTCACCTCGATGTGCTGTGTAGCAGCCATAAGTGCCTTCGTCAAGGCATGTTCATCCACCAAGCCTGCGGCGCAAATGCGCGTGCCGAATTCCCTAAGCACAAAATTGACAGTCTCATAGGCTCTTCGCTCGCGTTCTGGGTCTACACCAAGAATTGGGGCTTCGCTGGTTGTTTGAGCTCGATGCAAATTTATTTGGCCTTGATTGATGTTTGAACTGTTCCTCATGGAATTTGTAGCATTTTTCAAGGCTGGAACGGTACGAAGGACAACCCTCACAAGGCCAACCGCTGCCCCGGCTGCAGAGAGGACTCCGGTGGGATCGAGGTCCGTAAGTGATGACATATTCGTTGCTTACGACAAGGCGTACACTTTGATTACAATCATTTCGGGCTGCTTAGGGGCTGCGCGCAGGAACCGCAGCGTTGATGAGGTAATGGATTCAGCGTTCTCAGACGCCGCCGAGCAATAGAATCTTACCGCGTCACCAGGGGTTCCCAGGTGTATGACCGGTATAGCCAGATGGTTGGATAACGAGGCTGAGTACTTTTCCAGTCGACTGAAGAAGAAGTGAGAAGAGAAAGCGGGGCAAGTTTTCAACTAGATATTGCCCGAGATAGGTAGGTGGTCGATCATCTTGGCGCCACCAATATGATAGCAGCGCGGCAGAGTCACCGGGGACTGTGCCTCACCTGACCGGCTGTAGACACAGTTGAGGTCCCTCCTTCTTGACGACTCCCAAAAATCTCATTGTGTTCGTGCTGAGTATGTCGTCTGATTGCAGGATGTTGCGCGCGGAAAGTCTGCAGAATAGAGCATCTTTTGGACCATTGGTTGATTAAGCAACCCTGATCGATAAAGAAAGAGCTGGCTTACGAGAAGCGTGTGGGCCGCGACATATTGACAAGAGCAGAGATAAGAAGACTAGTAACAGAAGCTTGCTAAAGTATTGAGAATGATAGATAGTCGCTCATGACCGCTTTTTCGTGAGAGAATAGGATAAGAAATGCAAACCGTCACAACCCCGAAATCGAACATTTCAATGGCAACACACCTACCAACAGAGCCATGTATAATGATATATAGAAACAGAATGCCAGCTATACAAGCTATAAAGCTAGATTTTGCGATTCCGATCCTATTTTCAAGTTAGATTTTGGATAGGAAATGAGGAAATAATATTTGTGCATATACCTACGCCTGCGCCCGCGCTTGGGCCTGTACCTACACCCACGTCCATAAGTTCAGGCCTTAAAGCCCCTAAAATTTAAGTCCGTATAGGGGTTGGCAAGCTTCTTAGGTACCGGCTTAGGTATTAATACCACATATACTATTAATCTTCATCGTTATCCAAATTATATAACTTTTAGAAAAAGCAAAACTTGGCTTTGTAGATTGCGTAGCTAGCATTTTTGTTTCGATATATTGTCGTATATGACAATGGTGTTAGGTGGATTGCCATTGAAATGTACGGTTCTGGGGTTTTTCGTTTTCAGGGTTAATGGCGGTTTGCCATAGATGGCGCGCCGTAGCTGATAAGCTATAAGATTGTATGGGAAATGGCATACATTTACTTCGCACCCTTTACTACTTCATTCTCGTGCTTCTAAGCCTGATCTTGTCATTTGATTCCTGCCATTGACCCACCACAAGCTCTGGAGTCTCGGATACAGGTCAAGGGAGCTTTACAAAACTCCGAGGAATTTTAGCCCAAGTTATTCGTTGGTACCCCAATTGTGTCTGCTACGCGCACTCAAACATGCGTCAAGGTTTAAAACGGCGTGCGAAGAACATGAGTCTTAGCATATTGCGCCAATGAGCTATTTACCCAGAGGATTATTTCATATACCTATTCGTATAAAAAGAAACGTCGAGCATGAATCTTCACTGGCTTTCTTATATCTCTATTCTCCAAACGAGTTCTATCAGTGTTGTTCATGACAGAGATATCATCATCACTAAACACATCCGCAAGATTTAACCTCTCATTATACACAGCAAGCCCAATGTAGGCTACTCTCGCAATCTGACCCAGTAATGAAAGATTGATATTCAAAAATTCCAGTGCCCTATCCCCAGATCCCTGGCCCTTCAATATAATAGATCTCCGCCTCACATTCCACATCTACACCTTACCCCTTCCCCACTCTGTTCATTCTGACCTCCGGCACTAAGCCCCCACCGCCTCCCTCCGACACAACCCCATTCTACGTATAGCATCCCGCTCCATCGTCTTCCCGATAACGACTCCTCCATCTCTGAATCCTTTTAGCTACAGAAAAGAGGCCAGAGGGGAAGCGGTGGTAGGGTATGGACGAGTGACTTTCGTGGCCGAGGCGCTGCGCCTGATTCTAGAGAGGTGGGAGGCTGTGGTAATAGTGTTTGAGATTGGGGTGGAGGATGGCGTGGCGTATTTTGGGGGTTGAGGATGGAAAGGCTAGGGCGAGGCCCGCTTGGAGGGGAGGGACTGGTGTTGATGAGGATGAAGGAGCTATTGCTGACTGTGAATCCTTGATGACGTTGATATCAGATTTCCGTCGGTCTGATCCTGCTGTGGGAATGTTGACTGTGGTTCGTTATGGCATATATACACCCCATCTCTTGACAAAAGGGCCGCTGTTTCGCTCGGCTCCCTTCTCCATACAATGCTGAATTTCGACGGTACAAAAAGCCGATCCATGGCCAAAAATTCGATTGCTCAATTCTGAATCTGCCAAGCTTTTTAAGGGGTGTGACGGCAAAAAACCGCAAAAGTGTCCATACTTCATACTCGTGGAAATCATTATCGTACCTCAAGACATCTTTGAGCCTCCTGTGACTTGAAGGACTGACTTTCAGATCAGTGCAATATGCCGCAAGTGTCCAACGTTATTCCATGTCATTTGATGCCAATTGTCGCTTGTATACAACCATTGCCGATAGAGGCGCTATCGATAACATTGGCTGCCCGTAGTCCATCATATCGTATTAATGACATGAAGACATGTCAATACCGTCGCCCATCAATTATCTGTCATGAATTATAGGTATTATAGCCTTCAATGCGCCTCCTCCTTCGCAGATGATCGTCGGGATGGTGGTATGGAGAAAGCTCCTCTGCATTCGCGATGATTGCTGAGTTGATCTCGCTATCGCAGGGTAGTTCTGTCCGTGAACCCGAAAGCCTTCTTTTAGACCCGATGGTTAAGCCGGACATGCGCGATTTCCTACGAACTGGAGCATTGATATATATATTGGGGCCACTTTCCTGTAGAGAAGAGTCCTCCGTCATGTTCGCATTTGCCGGTGAGGAAAGGTTTGGTTCGTAGCCAGAGGCGCTGGTTGTGACCACTAAGGGCATGCCGCCAGAATCAGGCTCAAGGGGATAACGAAAGTCATTCGTTCCGTATATTGACGCTTGTCGCTGTCTCTCTAGGGGAGTGTATAAGCTCCAGGGGCCTGCAGCGCAGGTAGTGTCATCACTCATCGTACTGCCAGTGTTGCTCCATTGCAGGTCCAGCAGGTCCAATTGATTGTTCTGACCATAGTGTCCCATATCCTGTTGAACTGTGCAGCTCGTTCCTTGGTAAGATTCGATGTTGCCCATGGCTTGATCATATTCTACACTGGCCAAGTCGGATGCAAAGCTAGTGTTGTCTTCGTGACAGACGTCTGCGCTGTATTCATCACTGCTCCGAGGACGGAAGTTGCTTCGCGCGTTGCTCAGATGATCATTTGCATTGAGTTTGGACACCCGCATGCCACTGAAAGCGGTTTGCGGCCCCGAAGGATGCCCATCCACTTCCATGTATCCATCGCTCGGCTCTAAACTATCAATCAAAGGACGTTGCGTTTGGAAAGTTTGAAAGTAGGAACTTTGTTTAAAAGCCCGATCCACAAGAGCAGCCGGCGATTCCTTGTCCACTTCGAGCCGTAACTGTACGTCTTTGACCACGGATGGATGCCATTGAGGTTCTGTATCCAATACCGGGTCGATTCCATACGACATCAAACTTTGCTCCCATAGTTCCATCACTGCTGGTCGCAAGAGCAAACCTTGTATGACTTTGTTATTGTTCCAATCAGCCAATTGCTGATGTTGGCTCCAATGTTCCAGATCGATGTGATTGTTTAGCTCTTTGAGCATAGAGAAGAAACGGATACAAAAGCCACAGGAGAAGAACTTCCTCTCATTTATGTGGGAGTACCGCCATTCCTCGGCAAGTCTGGAAGCACAAGCGCTCGAAGCGTTATGGACTCCTTCGAGGTGTTTGATAAAATTCGTTTTTCTGGTGTAGCTGTTAGGCTTGCCATTTTCTCCGTGACATTTTGAGACGTCATGGATAGTCATATGTTTAGCATCGGGGTTTGGTGCGTCGCAGAAGCAGCATTGTGGTTGAGACTCTGTCAAACTGGCCGACCCATTCGGCATGCACAGGTATACTGTCTCATGTTCGTTCATATGCCTCTTCCATCCGTCACAGGTCTTGATAGCCTTGGGGTGTTCGCAGACAGTACACCAGTGTAAATGACTCCCGGACCTTGAAGGCGTGGAAGACTCTTGCTCGATGGTAGATGTTTGGGAGCATGATGTGACATCGCTCAACGTGCTCGTAGCAGTCGGGAGGCTGAACACAGAGGAGGGATTGAAGGACGTGGATGATTTGTGGGTAGAGCGCGAGGAAGCCTTTTCGAAGGCATGGGAAACGTGACGAGAGTCAGGAGTATATGATAAAAGAGGGGTCTGTGGGGCTGGCAAAGGCTGCGTGATCGCTGCACACGCCTGTCAGCCTGCTTTTCCGCCGAGTCACAAGATAGATAACTGACCAGCAGAAGTTGCAAGGATTGCAGACTTTGCAGACTTGAGCCAAAACAGCAGCCAATCTTGCTCGCAGTCCTTCAATTCAGAGGCGGCAGTCAACTCTAGCGCAGTAAGCGGTGCAGGGCCCCCATGGTGTTGATAGCCTGGAGCCAGACATCGAAGGATCTTGAGCCATGCAATTACCTCCGCGGGGTCAAACGTTGCGAGAGAGGAGAGAGCACGTTGCTGCGCGCTCGTTGGCCGAGGTGGCTTCCATGCTACATTTGAGGAGGTGATTATAGGTGAACGGGTAGATGTCGAGGCAGCAACAGGCCTGCGTGTTCTCCTTGGGAGGGAGAAGCGTTGCGACAAGCTAAAGGGGGTGGCAGGGGGTTGGGCCAATAAGCGACCATCGCGTACCGTGTCTACTCCATCAGCGCACTCCATCCTCCTTGGGTTATTCATCTAGATAGTTCTTGAATGTGAGAGTGAAGGCTATTGTAACGATAAGTGACAGCAAACAATATGATCAGCAAGGTTGACCGTGGTTTGAGTCATTTTAAACGTCCCATAGACACTCTGGATTGTTGCGTTGGCAGCGGGCAAGCGATGAGTTACCCCCTTCTTTTTCCCCCCAGCGGCCCCCAGGGTGGGGGGGAAAAGGGTCCTAAAGGAAACATCAGTGGCTGGCCATATTCGCTGTCAGGCACCTATTGGCCTCTATGGCGAAGTCATGCAACTTTCAGTCAACGTAGCCAGTCAAGTGATGGACATTTCCTACAGGTGAACCGAGCCATTAGGGGAAGCTATCTTTAGAATGTTCGCTACAACCCATACTAGGTTCACCGGTAACTGAGGGGTCCAGTGTGGACTTCCTTGCTGTTCATTGCGCACACATGTGCCTGCAACATTGCACCCGCAGGGGAAAGAGAAGAAGAGCTGTGATAGGGTAGCAGGATTGATGAGTGTCACTCTTATTGGATTGGAGATGACCCCCCGCGTCCACCGTTGGCCGCCCAACCTAAATTGTTGCAGCTGCCACTGCGGGTCCTTTCAACGACGCCTAGTATTCTTCCTTCATCTTTGAGCCGCAAGTCACCTTTAGACTTCTCTTGTTGGAGCGCTTTCCTGTTCCCCCGGCCTTCCCTCGGATTCCCGTCCAAGTATCGTGGCACCATCAGCAAATGACAGTCCCTAGATAGACGAGCAACGGATGCGCCCAGTCATCGAATCACTTCTCTGATTACAACTGTCTACGCTAATGCGGTGGTGGACCTGAGCATCGACGCGAGACATAGATACTGCAGCATACTGAAGGGAGTGTTATCATATCACAGTTGAGTATTTCTAAGTGGATCGATCTTGGCGCGAGGGAAAAGCGTGAAGAAACAGTACTGTTTCCTAAGCTCGTGATTTGGACCGTTCCATGCTTCTAACAATGGCCTCTCAAGGTGCGAGATTGGTCGGCAGAAAAAGACGATGCGAAGATGTGAGCGAGTTGGTAGATCGCTCCCACCCTAACGCCGCCATTGTCGGCTTCAAGCCTCACGCCACACCAATGAACTTCTGTGGCAGGGACAAGTAAGATCGATTGCGAGTACTGTTGTAGTCCCTGGCGTGTGTTGTTCTGGCTTCGTCAGGTCTAGAGCTTAGCCACGTCTGGGGCTCGCGACCAAGCACCTATTCTGAAATTATCTAGCCGTGAGCTACTGTTACGGGGTACAGTTGCCATCTACAGAGCATTGGCAAGTCGACTAGATGGTCGTATTCGCCTAGTCGTGTCCCTTTTCAAGGCGTTTCACCAATAGAAGGTCACAGAATCATTCAGGGAGTACTTTCGACTGGTGAACAAAGATAACATAGCAATTCTGTTGGCACTCCTACTATATGCAACCATCCCGCTCGGGTGGAAGCGCTCTGTACTACAGCCATTGATATCACGTCTTATGCGGGGTGGATCTACATGGGGACTGGAGCTGGCCCCCTCAAGCCTTGGGGCGTTCACTAAGCGCTGCTAGATCAGGCTGAGTGCTCCAATGGAGCTTTCCAACTCTTCTTGTCTATAGCTTGTCCATGCTTCCATACTACATTACTATGCTTCCAGTTTTCAGACCATAGTGGAAGAGGATTTGAATCCATAACCTCGCGTTTGTCAGTCATGCTCCGGCTGCAAAGCCCATGCTCTTGGGTACCGTGGGTTGCATCGCTATTGCTCAAAATCTCAGCGCAATCACCAATCTTCCTCCATGCGGCGTACGTAACAGCGTCCAATCCAGCTGTCACTCCTGTTGCTACTACTCACAAAGACACAGAAAACATGCATCAATAATGAGCTAGAGTTGGTACCAAGCTTTGGATGCGCGAACAACGATGTTGTTTGCTTGTGCTCCGACGCGAACTTTGGTTATGGCATTCAAGATTGCGCCGCCGAACCACGCCCTTCAGAGACCGATACCGAATCCATAGTATCCGTGGGAGCCTGATTCTGTTCTGGTCAGTCCAATCAAACCGCCATTGCTCCTCACATAACTAATATTGCAAACCTGAGACAGCTGCCCTCGGTGCAGCCAGCACTACGCCCGGTGGCATCCCAAGCGCATACGCTCCTACAAGCACTGCAAACACCATCAGTGCAGTCAGCACTAATCCCAGTGGCACTCAAATCGCATCCACTCCCACAAGCACTGCAAACACCATCAGTGCAGTCCGCATAACTCCCAGTGGCATCCTAAGCGCATCCTCTCTCACAAGCACCGCGCCCACCATGGTGATCTGATCAGCTCCACTAAAACGGTATCAGGGCACACAACTTCCCAGTCAACCTCTACATCACCGGCCGTGCCACTGTCCTCGGGACTTGACTCATCAGCAAAAATAGGCATTGGCTTGGGGGTTCCGCTTGGTGTTATCATCATCCTCGTCGTAATGTTCTTGTTGATCAGATACTGGAAGCATAAAAAGATTCCAAGAGCAAGGCATCTAGGGACTATCATGACTACAGAAATGTACACTGCAAACGATGATGGGGAGACGGCGGTAGTTGTTGATGAAAAATTGGCCGTTGCAAAGGAGTCGAGGCATGATATGGTCGATGATGGAAATATTAAAGAAGTGCACGGGATTCATGGCGTAGAAGCGCCGGCCTATTCAAGAGAGTTCCCAGGTTCGCCTGGAGTGTCCCGGTATGAACTGCCTACCCGACGTGGTTCTGTCTGAGACATTGGTTGATCGTGAGTGGATGTATATATATAAGAGGTATCGACCACAAATTGGCAAGGAACGGACAGACTCCATAACGCAGAAGTCTATCATTGCACATCTATCCCGCGTATGACCTGGAACGGGAGCGAACTATGTTCGAAGTAGCGGACAACGGTATCATTTACAACGGTGCTGGAATCTCCTTGCAGATTTGACGGACTTTTGTAATCCAATAAAATGGGTGTTGGTCAGCTCAGGTCTTGGTTCTAACTTAGTCGTGTGGGTTGGGACGACTTCTGGCTTCCACGGCAAAGAAAGTTGAAACACAAGGCCACGCCGATAGGAATTTCGCCTGCGCTGGGTTGGATCAACATGGATAGGGTACTTTACTGCATTGCGCGGACTTTCATAGGATTCAGGCCCAGCCTCGCTATGTTATGTAGCTGGTGAGGGCTGTTCATGGAAGCGGAAGTTGAGATCAAAGATATTGATATAACAACTACGAAGGCTTTGTACGTGTCAACACGCTGTGGACGAGACAAAAAGTTCTCAACATGGCCAAGGGGAGTTAGTACTACAAATGTTGTCCGGCGAGATTACCATATCTCCGGGGCGATAATCCTAAGAACATGGGGAGGTCAACCCCTAACCTAGCCACTTTCGGCGGCCTTGAGGCTGGCTCCAGGGAAATACGGAGCGTAGGTACCTTAAGGTAGGTATTTCATGTACGGCTTCGCGCAGCACTGCTCGCAGACAATCTCTAACATCCATTCAAGATTGTAGAACAAAGTTAAGAATACCAGGATTAACCATTGTTTTCGCAACTATATACCCGTAAGGGCCTGCTTATGCTCTTACATATTCACCTTTTGAATGTGTAGAGGCTTTACATGTTGTAGATGCTCATGGAAGGAGCGTAGCCTACCAGACGATCATCCTCACCAGGCCTGAACTTGGCTTCCTTGAAAAACTCATGCGCACTCTTTGACATCTCCTCGACCTCTGCAAAATTGAAATCCTTCTTTGGCAGCAAGTCATAAACAGCCTTGGGATACTCGGGGGCAATGTTGTAAATCTGCGCCAGATATTTTTTCTGCGCCAGTGGTTAGCAAGAGACGTTGGGCCGCATGAAAAAGCATATACTACCTGGATGATTGGGTAGCGGACGCGTGACAACATCTTGGCGGTGTTTGAATGAGTATGCTGTCTCGCTTTATCGTCCATAACACGCCTGTACAGCTCAGTAGCCTGGTCGTACTCAGACTTTTTCGCCTCATGCGCATAATGAGACTTGCGTGAAACGATGTTGTCGGCGACGGCATAAGGGGCTTCGGCGGTATCGGGCCTGAATGTATTTTTGAAGCTGTTGGGCACATATTGCTTGCGGCCAGCATGGTTGGCATCCACGCGCATCTGTCCGTCGAAGTTGAGACTTGAGAGTGAGCCGGCCATGAAGGGGCAGTTGACGGGAACTTGGTGCAGGTTCACACCAATGCGATGGTATTGCGCGTCACGGTAGAAGAACATGCGGAATTGGAGCAGCGGGTCGGGGCTGTCTTCAATGCCGGGTACCATGCTGCCCGGTGAGAATGCGGCTTGCTCGACGTCGCGGTGGAAATTCTCCGGATTCTTATTGAGCACTAAGCGACCGAACTCGTGCATCTAGGGGGAGTCAGTAGGGAGGAGACTTGGAGGCATCACTCGTAGAGAATTACCGGAAATTGGCCCCTGGGCCACACTTTCGTCACGTCAAATGGGTCAAAACCAAGCTTCTTAGCGTCGGCCTCATCAGGTTGCATAATTTGCACGTTAGCCTTCCACACTATTTCCTGACCCTCTTCGATCGCGTCCCAGAGCTGCTTCTTGGAATAATCCGGATCCTCGCCGGAAATTCTGATTGCTTCGGGCTCAGAGAGTTGTTTCTGACCATGCTCCGCCAAGAAATGATACTTGATATAGACGAATTTGCCCTCTTTATTGACCCTACCTGTTCTTGAGTATTCATCATTGAGTTATACACGGGGAGGATAATTCACCATTTGAAGGTATGGCAGCCATAACCATGTTCGTTGATCCAGCCATCTGGTGTGCCATGATCGCTGAAGAACATCAGTCCGGCGTGGTTTCTACCGTCATATCAGCCTGTATCGTAAAGAGTCTTGAAATATCATACCCTTCAGGCGTACAAGCCAAGAGATCAAAAGTAGCGTCGTAATCCAGCAAGAAATTTTTGGGATTCCGTGATTGGGAACGGATCACATCTGGCCCTTGAATGGGATCACGACAGAAAAAGATTGGCTGGACAGACACATCAGCCTGTGAAGGGGTATACATGTAGATAAATGTCCTACGAAGTTTAAGCCCACGATGTCATAGTTGCCTTCTGCAGTGTGGAACTTGATCGCGAAACCACGGGGATTGCGAGCAGAATCTGGAAATTCTCGGCCAAGGGTAACAGTCGAGAAGCGAATGAAGATTGGGGTCTTTTGCCCAGCCGACTGCAGGAAATTGGCTTTTCTACATGGCCTGGGGTAAGTTGTTGTAGCTGTGCGGTTCTGCGCGACCTACGTTAAGTCACTCAAGCCCTTAGTGCACTCAAAATACCCAAATGCTCCGCTACCACATGGATGCACCATGCCTGCCGATGTCAGTGGGCACGTCATGGATATCAGAGCTTGTTGGGTGCGGTGACCACCTACGCTCCAGATTCTTCGAGCGGTTGAAGGTCTGCTGCTTTTGTAGCAGAAACGTGTCGCTCACCAGGGGAAGGCCCCCAACCGTCTTGCTGTGGGCTCTACACTACAGTAAGAAATATCGCCAGCCTCTCCAAGAACCATAGATGCACGTACGGATCGGGCCATGGAATACCCTCGTTGTTGGTATAATAAGGGGCGTCGTCTTCACGTTTTCCACCAAGGGTTACGCCAGATATCTTCGCCGCGATCTCCGCTGGACCCTCGTTGGCGCTCTGGAACAGCGAGGTTCGGTTGGGACGAGGATCTGCACCAGCACCAGCAATGGCTGAGGCTGTTGCTTGCAAAGGGTGCTGGACGGCCGAGGTAGCTCCGGCGTTAGACATATTCACAGATTTCGGTGGCAAACCGATACTGAGATATGTTCTTCGAGGTCGGAAACGTGTGGAGGCAATGCAGCAACTCTACCCCTCAATGACATGTCTAAAAAGGTGACCTCACGGCCAGAAATGGATCGTGATGCAATGAACCATACTTCTTTTGTACGTAGCTAGCAGAATGAATGACATGTTAGAGATGACATAGCTAACACTTGGCCAATCCTTAGGGATACGGCCATCAGCCGTTGACATCCTAGGGAAGACTTCATGTCTGCCGATAATCAGCACTGCGATAGGCTGTGCTTGTTCCGAAGCCTCCATGATGTACCGATACAATGCTTATCTGAAATTCCAATGCGTAATGCGTAGTTGGTTTGCCACTTTCGTAGCGCACGGGAGGGTCCGCAAGAGCTAGAAAGGGGGCTCAGGGTTGATTTTATGTACTGCAGTCCCGGGCCAATCTCCGTCCTTGTTTTCGCGCAACTGAACCGCTGTCCTGCGTATTTCACTGCCTCACCCTAGCTTGAGAAGTTTTCAGGTCATGCGCTACGTCTTGGGTTCATCCATCATCGAAGCTGCTGTGATCCGATCCGGTACCTTTTGCGTTGTTGGCCATGACTGCTGGGCCTGCCTAGGGTGCCTCGGGGTTACACCCGCCCGCTGGAGCGTTGGGCTGCTGCCGAACCTGGTCAGTCGTCAAGCTCACACACGGGCTCCCAGGCTATTACACCGTATGGATCAAAGGGATATGCGCGCGAATCCCCAGATGATCCTACGGGTCTGTAAACAGCTGTTAGATTCCCACCTTGGAAATTTCTGGATGGGCCAAATGCGGGGCTCTAAAACGGTTCATCTTAGTCGTCACGTGTCGACCGTCTTCCCTTGTTAGGACCACACTAATAAAACGGTGCTCAACTCTACGTTGTATGTCACCTACTAAGTCAGACATCGAGACCTGAAGTGCCATGGCAGAGTGGCAAGCAGTCACATAGACTCGCTGGTAGTAAGTTCGCTCTTTGCTGTGTACCCGGCGGTTCGGACCATTGAAGTCTGGCCCTTGCGTTCCATAAAACTTGCTATATAGAAACACAGCCGTTATTCAGACTTGATCTACCGGGCAAGGATTAAAGAGTACGAGAAGGTATTTCTCCTTATGTGTTGTTGCTCGTTCATCATAGCCAACTTTGCTTCCGGCTCCCTCACCTCCGAAACATTTCTCTATGCTTTCGTTAGGCGACCCTATGGCCTTTTTCATCCCTTCCTTGTCAACAGCAAATAGCACTGTTCCTTTAGCCCACGAAGGGGTCTCAGCACCTTCCCCACTGTGCCTCTTCTGCAACATCCACTTTTGGACGCTCATGCCTCATGTCTAGTATCCAGACGGCTTGCTCCTGGAGTCCGCCGGCCCTCAAGGTGTAGGATCAGTCGGTGCCATGGTACTTATGATGGGCTAACCAGGTACCCACCTGGCAGCGCCCTCAATGGGACACAAACCAACTCCTAAAGCCTCTACCTCAGTGGTGCATCTGACCGTACAACGGATGTAGCAAGATGCACGTGGGACTGACAATTTAAGGACTAATGGCACAAATTGGAATAGATGCGATAGGAGTCTCTCTAGAAGATCTGGAGTGTCAAATTTGATACTTCATGTCGATAGGGCAAGTAGAGATACCGGCTGATGCTTTGTCATATTTGTATCCGTCTGTATTATTTGGCTACCACAAGGCCCCGAGCCCAATCAACCTTAACTTTAATACAACCGACTGGCAGTTCACGGGGGTTATTGGCGGACCAGATTATGTCAAGTCTTGGACTCGAATG
This sequence comes from Cladonia uncialis, assembly GCA_002927785.1. Classification (NCBI taxonomy): domain Eukaryota; kingdom Fungi; phylum Ascomycota; class Lecanoromycetes; order Lecanorales; family Cladoniaceae; genus Cladonia; species Cladonia uncialis. Next base: position 37,159 of record NAPT01000021.1, on the reverse strand, counting down.
GAATCTCATCTGGAGGCGTACGTATTCGGAGCACTGGCATCTGGTGGGTTGACGGACGCCATTCCTTTGTAACGAGAAAGGATTCTGGGCCTGAAGACTCCGAAATCACCGTGCTTTGAGGTCTATGTTCTAATGGTTCAAATAATATATGGTTACTAACTGCAATAACCCTGCAGATCGCACTATCTACCGCCCCGAAGTCTCACTTGACGGCTCATGAGAGGCGCACAAGGAACCTAAGCTCATCCCCCAGCTTGACCTAAGCCGGATGGAGTCAAAGGTGATAGGTGTTAAGCCTCGATAACCTAGTTTATGGCTTGCCAGCCCCATCCCCGCCGCCACGACTGACGCTACTCTTGGCAAGAAAGAAGACCGAGCTCAGTCTCACTATGTTATAACAAGTCTTTGGATCTATTGCTCATGCTAAACCTAGCAAACCTCACCTATCTTGCTTACATAGTGCCTCCAGGGTTTTCTAATGTATTTCTCCCAGCCACCAAATTGCCTAGCTCCGCGAACGCTGACCCGCCCTGAGTCTCAAAGACCGCAACATCAGCTCGGAACCTTTCCCTAATCCACTTCCTCAGGTCGAATGCCGGTAGCGAGTCTGCGCCGTATGATTGTACTGGCTTTATGAACATCTAAATCATTTTTTCTGCATCGTGGGTCAAGATTTTGATAATTTCCCAATCCATGCTATGACGAAAGCGTTGACAACTTCGGTGAGAGAAGCCGAGTCAGCTCATATCAATAATGTAAAGATAATATCCCCGCCCCTGCCAATAACAAAAGTTATATGGCTTTCGTGGGGAGTCAAGGTCGGCATTGCCGAGCTGCAGTAATCGTTAAGGAACCCGAGGACCCCTTCCTTGGTGGGTTAAGAATCAGTGCGCCGTGCGCCAGCACACGATCAAGGAGATCTAGACTTTCAGCTGACACTTCATAGTCAACAATTGCGCCAAGATCAAGGGCCACGGCCGCTATCACGGGCAGTCCACACAATAAAGGGCCGATGCATCCTCACAGGTATTTCCGACCTCAGACTTTCCCTAGCCGTATAAGCTGGCTATACTTGATACTGAGGAGAGGACACAGAAGAGTCCATCCCGCCGGGCAAGATTATGTTAATTCCAAGACCCTCTCCGGTCTTACAAGTCACACACCCTCGTCAATCATCGTAGTTTATATCTCTGAGTAATCTATCCTAGGAAATTGTCAACGTAGTCCAACTCAGAACTCAGGCAGCCTCATACCCTTGGTACCATTGATGCCTAAATACACGTTTTCAAAAACGTGATAATGTTTCTGCACCAACTTGCTTATTCCATTGACTCCTCCATCAAGTTAAACCGCAATATCACTATGCTATCTGCAATGGCACTGATCTCCACTTGCACCAATCATTGTTGTCAGTTCATCCAGCTATGAAGGTCATCCTGGTGATGTCATACTGACATAACTTAGAACACCTACATTACTTATAATTATCGCATATTGATCGACCACAAACCCGGTCAAACAGCAATGGCTCGCTATATCGATCATAAGAATTTTGAAACACCACCTCCAGCAGATTTTTCGCAAGAACTAGTAGCGTCCCTGACAAAACTTGTTACAGGTTTTCCACCCCGCAGCAACTACTGCAAACATGATCTCCACGGGCTCTATTCAGGTCCAACATCCATAGCCTACCTCTTCTTAGCTCTTTCCAAGTCATCACCTGAGCTGGTCATCGCACACCGAAGCCCAGATTATTGGTGCCGCAGATATCTTTACGATTCTCGCCCCGGGGTTCCAGTCACACCATCTCGCTGCGGCGTCGCTAACGAGACGCTCGCTCATCTGGCTGTTGGTGCAGCGGCTGAGCAGAGTGGGAAGTTAGTGGATTTGTTTCTAGGTTTTGTCCCTGCTGTGCTAGCCGAGGATGAAGACAAAGAGAGCAATGAGTGGCTTTATGGACGGGCTGGGACGCTTTATCTCCTTCGTCTAATGCGTACATACAACCCTCTAAATCCCAAAGTTGATGAGGCTATTACGGCTATTATTGAGAAGATCCTGCAAGAAGGTCCCCCATGGTTCTGGCACGGGAAAGAGTATTTGGGCGCTGTGCACGGCTCCATCGGTATTATTACGCAGATAATTTTATCTGAACCAAAACGTGCGATGCAGCTGAAGGGGCTGGTAGAGAAGCTGATCGCCGCCCAAAATCCAGTGACGGGGAATTGGGCGAGTAGTAATGAGTCTGGCAGAGATCATCTAGTACAGTTCTGCCACGGTGCGCCAGGCTTTGTCATCTCACTACTTGCTGTTCGTCAATATTTCACGCAGGACTCACAACTCTTGGAAGAAATCGACAAAGCGATTGAGATAGGGAGAGACTGTATCTACCAGCAAGGATTATTGGCAAAGGAACCGTGCCTCTGTCATGGGGCTACAGGGAACGCGGTTGCTCTGGATGGGGAGAGGCAAGAGCGTTTGATGCGATGGTGCCAGCGTGACGTGGTCGAGAAGGGGTTGAATAGTGGAGTGTTCCAGAAGAGCGATGATGAGTGGGGTTTGTTTTGCGGAGAGGCTGGGCGGGCTTGGGGATGTATGCTGGCGGAGGGGTTGGAGGAGGCCATGATTGGTTATTCTGATATTTGAGATATGGCGTCAGCTTCAAATTAAGGGAGGATCCAGCCCAATACTACTGCTAGACTTCGAAAGGGAAATGTATGCGTACCCTAGGGATGGCTTCGTTATCGGCCTCGGGACTATCGTAGGACAGAACAACTATACCGGCATAGGTCTTGTATGGTGTGCATGCCTCCTCCTGGCCTTTTATTGCTCTTTCAAGGTTCCTTTAGATATATCCCCGCTGCACTCTCCATTGTCTCACCGTTCCCTGCTACTTTCATAGCCACGGCGAGTATTATCTCCTCAACCTGGCTATGTCTGATATTGATTTTTCATCACCAGGATTATTTGTTAAGTCAATGGACACTGTTATCCTAGATTTAACATATTATACTCTGTTGTGCTTTGCTGCGTAAGTCGACTTGGTACCGAGTATGTTGCAGAGCTCTCAGCATCGGTTGCCTCATTCGTAAAATGGATCGTACTTAGACTATGATCAGGCATTATGGCATGTAGTCTATACCTAGGTTCTAATTTTACCTTTAGCTAAACTATCCAGGAATAGCTCCGGTTGAGTTTCTACGATATGATGTCGACTTAATGGTGTTTTACTTCTAAAGATCTACTAATTCTATTTTATTGGGAGCAGCATTTACAGCATCGAAGCAAGTCACAGGGCACTACGTATATTAATCTGCACGCGCACCGAAAGGGATAAGACCTAGATACATGGAATACAAGGCTTGTTGCACTTCTTACTGCAACGCGCGTGGCTGTATCGAATCCCGCACGGCTCCAGGCAAAGCCAATATGGCTTCTCTCTATGGCAAGCCTCCAAGCAAGTGTGACTGTAAGTAATTCATTGTCTATTACATGGATAAAGGTGAACAGTAATAATTAATGTTTGAATTTGACGTTTTGAAACGCAAGGGTCTACGCAAACCTTTGGGTATGCGGGCTCACAGCCTTTCTTAACACCCTAATACGACACGTTGCGCGGTGCAGATAGAAGGGTTTTGAGCAATAAATTCTTATCTTCTACTCTACCTAATGGTATTACTAGTGACAGCGTGGAGCACGGGCTTGGAGCCGAGGATTGGACTCATCGATGAACTCTACATTGCCTCATATTTCCTGCTTGCCGCTCAAACCAGTAGAGCGCTGATGCTGGATTTGGTGAAAATGTCACTATTTTCTCGTACTCGAATTATCCAGGAGATGCCAAGGTATTCGTCACGAATGGAGCTATGAAAATAGTTTCACTGGAGCGAACGTGTACGTTATCCCGTTCTAATCCGCGGCTTTGGACTCATTCATCAAACCTATCATTCCACAGATAGTGTTCTTGGACCGCCAGACTTGGTTTCCTCAAACTTATAGACTGGTGGCATACCATGTCCTTAAGAGATGGTTGCCAGTGATCCCACAAGACCACAAACCAGAGGAAACCCTCATGCTTTGCATAACCAGAAGGATCTTGAGCATCTCGTTCAAAGAAGCGCCACGAATTGCGCTGTATCTGCTGCCATATCCTTCGCTCGAGGGCAATGCGCTTTTCAGATCGGCCGCTATTGATGGAATGGACCGAGTCAGAAGGCTCATGTGGGAACATTGGCGGAGGAACAATCTCTTCCCTGCCGATACTTTGTGTCAACTTGGTCATCTCCCACAGATAATACAGGTCTTGGGACGTCATTGCTTGGAGCCTGGAGTCCCATTCAGAGCGATCAAGTCTCATTAGACCCCAGAGGGAGTAATAGGAACGAATGAAGCGCGTCCGCTCGGTGCAGGTCAGGGTTGGAGGATGTTTGTGGGCGCCCGGCCCATAGAACTCCTCCGCCGAAAGACCATCCATTGTTGCACCTCAGTATTAATCCTATACACCTGACGACATGATCATTAGGGTCGAACCTACTTCTCACCCGACTTACGATCTCTCGTTCGAACTGGAGAATAGCCTTCGCGATCACGCCAACATTTCGTACCATGCGGACGACATCTTCAGCAGACATTGGGGACCCCAAGCCGGGTCCATCTTGATCAATGAGGAAGCGACGTGCCGCACGCTCACACGAAATACTCATAGGTGCTATTTGCTTGTAGACTAGATTCACATTATTCAACCAAAGATGCCTCAGCCGACAGCACACTGCGGAGAGGGTAAAGACATCGGAAAACGAGGGAAGCTGGCAGAAGATATTCACCACTACTTCCCGCGGCATTGTTGACAAAGAAGGATGTTGGTAATCATCTCCCTGGACGAGTGATAATGACATGGCGGCCTTTGAGTTTGCAGCTTACATATGAAGATGTGCAATAATGGAGTACGGATACACTGTTTAGGCATACTCATCTCTTTGGATTAAATAGTGGTTGTTACGGATAAATGCCTAGAGTTAATAATTACTCCATGAAGCTGTGTCCTCTTTCTCTTCATAGAAGGTTGTTACATGTAGAGCTTGTCTGGTTTCGACCGGAGGCGCCGAGAGGATCCGAATCCTCGTAAGGGTAGCTATTAGTAAGGCCATCAGTTGCTATAAATACGCCGTGAATGGTTAATTTACTGGTTACTCTACCAACCTAAGGTAGATGCTCATTCCCTTAATACGAAATCGTTATCTGTGGAGCTCGTCCATTGTCCATTTTTGGCCGGAGGCGCTGACATTTGAGAGGGTCTCACTCCTCGTGAGCCGACTGATTGGTTGAGGCCCCCGGACCCGCGGGAGGGTCCCTAAAGCTTATCCGCCAAGCCCCGAAGCCTCTACATTTTGGGGACAAGCCTATCCCTCACACCTGCAAAATTTTCCAACCGTTCACCGCTTCACCACCCATGGATCTTCTACAAAGCTCTGTCCAGGGCTCTGCGCCCTTCTTCTTCTCCAACTTCTTTCTCTTCTTTTCTCGTTTCCCTGCTTTGAGAAACGACGCTCAATTCTCATCTTCAGAGTGGTAGAATACCCTCGCCTTGTTCCCGAATTCCAGACAGATACCGTACCTACCCTCTTGCACCTCCAGTGATCAAAGCAGCTAAGGGCACGCCGACAAATCCAGCATCATGTCCTCTGGATCCTCTACCCCATCCTGGGTCTTCAGCTATATGCCCAACCCTAAACCGCCCACCTCACCCTCAACGCCAACATCCACATCAACAGCTTCCACAGCTCCTACCCCAAGCTTCTTAACCCCATTCTACAAAGCCTTATCAGCTTTATCTACCCCGAGACTCGACCCCGAACAAGAGCGCCTGGCCAGATTGCAAGGCGTTAAAGCGAGCTTAGAGCAACAGATTGCTTATAGGCAGAAAGCAGGCTTGCCGACCAAAGACCTGGAGAAGGAACAGATGGGCAAGATCGATGAGGCGCTGAAAGGGTTAGCAAAGGAGAACGGATCGTAGGGACTTAAGGACTGGATATGGCTGTGGAGGCGGATGCAGATGCGGATACCGATGCGGATATGGTTGATGTTAAGAGGCCAAGCGGGGAGGTTGATTTCGTAGTTTGCAGTCCTGGGAGTTAAACCAACATTACTGTCTCAATTCGAACCTCGGGTCCCCTCAATGCTTGTCTGTTCACCATGCCGTCAGCACAGGCTTCATCTAAAACGACATAGTCACTGGCACTAGGGCGATGCAATATTGGAACTGTGCCTTCCTAGAATATTATGACCTGATCCCCAACTTCTGCTGAGTCTGGAACCAGTCCAACACGACTGTCACTGCAGAGCCAAAATGCGGGACCAATGGCGGCTTAGTCTATCACTGCCTCGAGGTAGCGTATATTCGGTGATCCACGAGTCTGTCAAAATTGGAGCCTCTAAAGTTTAAATCTCACTCCGAACAGGGGGAATGTCCAAAATCCTGCAGACCGCTTCTCGACGATATCATCTCTTTTCTCACGACGACCCTAATTATCCTTACTGGCAACCAATCTTGGCACGAAGGCCATCTCGGATCCCTCATATCTACGTGCCTCTGAAGGTCTACTGTCTTTTTCGTGGCCATCTCAGGTGGAAATTTTCCCCTCAAACCCTAGGCGTGGCCAAGTACCTCAATCCTTGGCAATAGGATATTTTCGAGAGAGACTTCACTGGAACCCTTACTTATTTCACCTTCATACCATCTTCCGGCTAATGCTGTCTATGCTCCCGAGTCACTTAGCGATGGCCGGATACTCCGTAGAGACCGAGACTAGTGCGGTACTCAGAATGAAGAGACAGACATTCAGGCCCAAGTGTCAGCAAATATACGTTGATATATCCGAATTGTGGTCTATGAGGATGAGGTGAGATGCGAGGCTTCTATAGACCTTAACACTGATCTAGTATAATAGTGTGTATGCGGGCCTGCAGTCTGCTTATCTTCAATTCCAATAAGAGTGAGTACCTTATCTTGAGGATCAGAAGCCTGGCAATACCTGCGAGATCACTTCGGGCCTGCAGTCGCATCTACCTAGCACGCTTCCAATTAGCAAATTCACTAATGGACCCTTAGAGTCTCGACAATAGCGACCGCAAACCCGCAGAATCTTCACCCGCCTTTGATCTTGCCTCTGACTTCGTCTCTGGACCTGGCTCCGACTCCACCACGTCTTTCAAAGGATAAAGATTCCTCATCAACGACCTCCACCGCTCTTCCATCCACACATAGCTATTTGCAATTTGAAACAAATCACTAGCCACTTGGGCCTGGTAGAGTTCCAGTGGATTCGCGGTCTTTGGAACCTTCTCGTAAATTTCCAGCTATGCGAATTTCCTCAAGAGTGTGACAGTTGATAAACTCCGAGTCAACGTTGACCAATCGAAAGGGCGCATGGTCCATCGGATCACTCATCTTAAAGAATTCTTCAGATTCCATATGGATGGGTTGGGAATGGCCGGCGGCACGGACAAGAAGCCCGCTAGGAGTGGTAGCCAGGAGCGTATGTCCTTCGGCCCCTTCGAATCCATGAGCTCAAAAAGTGTTCCCGCTTCGCATGCTTTCCAAAATTGTACGAATGTGGCAGGCTGAATGACACCTCTTGAACGGTTATGGAATTCGTGGAAGAAACTTCCATCGCTTTCAGTGAGAAGGATTTGGTAGAGATCTATAAGTTTACTTTCTTCGCGCTCTCCACGGCAGGTTATAAAGCCGAAAGAGTACCAGTTTCTTTCAATCGGATCAGAAGTAAATTGGAGTATTATCCGCTGAGGAGTTGTAATAGGTTATCTTGGCTTCTGATTTGAGGTCTCTGGCCGTCTTGTTACGATCTTCGACATCTAAGTATGACTTGGCCTTGTCGTGGAAGGTTGCTATCACCTTTTTTGCGCTTCATCTTTGGTCAAAGGGCGCTCCAGGCCATAGACCATTCAGAAGCCAGCGAAAGTACTGCATACGACAACCCTCTGCAATGCTGTAATGGACTCATTGATCTTATCGACCAGGATGTCCCCAACACGCCACTCAGGTATATCCAATGCTGAGAACTTGCCAAAAAGATAGAGACCCTTCCAAGTTGACTTTTGTCCCCCTCAGAGAGGGTGTCATTAAATCTGAAATCTTCAAGAACATTCTTATCTTCATGCGCGAAATTTGAAGAGGCGTCCATGGCACCAACCCTAAGTGAATCGCTTATATGATTGAATAAAGCGATTGCACATCAAGCGGCTGAACTTGCTACATCCAAAATACGGGAACAGACCTGATGTGGTTGATTTATCAGTATTCGGAGACATCAGCAATTGAACCTCGGCGTGTTCGTTCCACTTTTGCTTCTGCTGTTTTGCAAACTCGCATTCAATTTTAGCTACAGTACAATCTCGGCCTAAGATGGCCTTGTAGCAGGACCCAGATCAAGTTGGAGGATACCGAAGGTCTGTTTCAGATTGTCTGCAGGTCGGTGGGGGCAGCATCAGACACTGAACTGTTTCCTGGCTGCATGCGGCACAGTGCGGCCAGTAAAGATTGATGCACCTCCATGTCAGGAAGCCACGGTGGTCACGATCCTCTTACAGTCAGCCATGTTGCGCTGGATTTCTTTCAGCTAGCCACGTTCTACATGAACCTCTTTTGGCCGGCTGCAATTAACCTATACGCCCTCCTTCGACTAGAATCCGCTCAGTTCATCTTCTGCGGGTGCTCGCCCAGGCATCCAGCCCTATTTGAAATCACTGATCTCCAAGTCACTTGCCTACCTGTCCTCCAGCCCTCTCTTAATCACTCCTCTGCATTATCTACCGCGATATTGACGATGGGGGTATGGCCTCGCTGGAAAGCTGTCCGTGTTGCTGGTGACCATACGTCACCCCAACAAAAGCGTAAAGAGGCATCGTCTTGTTCACCTATTGGCCAGTCTACTAGTGGCTTCTACCATCATCGCGGGTTTCAAAATTGTAAGCCAAATTTTTAGCTCGCTCAGAACGATACTTCAAACTCATTCATTTCGATAGCTGTTGTTGTGGGGAAGTATTTATGGATACACGGCGGAGAAATCACGACGTGGAATTGTACTGGGGCTGGGGGCGGATCCGAATCCGAAGACGCTCTGGGCAATATCACTACATTCCCAAGTATGTCCATCACACCATAGTCACCGAACGGCATGACTCAATCAGACAGGCAACAACACGTACTCTATAGATCTGTCTTCGTCCTGGACCAATGCTACAGTGGAGCTGACCTCCACCCACTCAGACGCACCTGCTTTGATAGCCCAAGCGTTGTGGGTTGACCCATCTGGAAAATCCTTCTATGCATTTGATGGGGGAATCAGCTATAGCATTGCATTATCCGCACAGCCTCCGACGCCACCCAATGAATTATGGCAATTCAATCCATCTGGAATGTCGGGTAATTGGTCCTTAGTTGACACTCCGGCCTGGTCAAATTTTACCACTCTTATCCGTGGTTATAAAGGCATTTACACGTCTGGCGCTGGAATGGGCTTCGCATTGGGTGGCCTTGAAAATTCGGCAACAAACAATGCAATCGAGGACGAATCATCGTCTCAAATTTCCGGCATGGTTATGTACAATATTACGTCTGGAGACTGGTATAACGTTTCTGCCTCAGGCTATACCTACGACGGAGTTGCCCAGAATGGTGTCGCGCACTTTGTGCCTTCTTTCGGCCCAGCTGGCCTTCTGTTTGTTTTTGGGGGCAGAGTCGCCAACAGTATCTTGCCCGGAACCGACAGTGTCTCAATTTTTGATCCGATATCGCAGCAGTGGTCGTCGCAAGAAGTTAGTGGAGCGAAACCTTCCTCAGCCCTCAGTCCCTGCGTCGTCGGAGCCCAGGGAGACAACAATACTTACGAGGTAATGAAAAACCGTAATCTTACAGTGGTAACAGCTTATAAGACAACCTACAGATCTTTTTGTACGGCGGCCTTGCTAAAGATACCAATGATACAGTCGCCCAAGGCGCGGTCTACGTTCTTTCCCTGCCGGCCTTTAATTGGCAGAAACAAAACATCACACCCGAGTATGGCCGTTGGCTGCACAGTTGCAATGTCATTGGGAATAGACAAATGGTCTCAATTGGCGGCCTAGTGACAGATATATCCCTGGAAGTCACTTCCGATGCACTCATAAGTAATACCAACAACAACCTACCTGATCCATGGCTACAAGGCATAGGTATATTTGATTTGACCGCTATGGAGTGGAAAGAAGAGTACGATCCTGCTGCTGCACCATACGTGACACCTGATGCCGTGAAGGCCTTTTACCAGCGAAATGGACGAGGCCCAGCTTCCTGGAGCAATGGTGTTGTCCAAGCCTGGTTCACAGAAACTACATCAAATCATACCGATCCCAGCTCTACTCCTTCGACGCCTCGACCAGGCTCTCCAACGCTTCAACCGGGCTATCCAACGCCTCGACCAGGCTTACCGGGCTCGCCAAGACCTTCTGAAAACAACATAGGTGCCATTGCCGGCGGCACAATTGGTGGCGCCGCAGCTCTTGCACTTATTGCCCTTCTTGTATGCTTTCTCCTGCGATTTCGCCCTCGCAGAGATCGCTTGGCAGTCCCTCCGTCTGATACCGAATACCGAAAACCTGAGCTGGAGAATAACTGTAACAGCAGCATACCAGGTGTCATATGTCACCTCGCCGAGATGCAAGGTGTCAATGATCCCATTGAGATGGCAGGCATCGATGTTCCCATTGAGATGCCAGGAAAGGGTGTCTTACGGACAGAACTGCCTTCTTAGAAACACCACAAGCACGCCGTAGGGTCGTCTTTTTAGGAGATGAGAGAAACGTGAGCAATGGTAGAGTCACAATGTGACATATGGTTTCCTAGCTTGGAATTCCTTCTTGCAATTTCCTCGCAAATCTCGAAATGATAACACGTATGGGCAAGATTGAGGAGGCATCGAAATGGTTGGCAAAGGAGAAACAACAGTGGGCATCTGGCAAGTGGATGTGGTTGCAGATGTGGAAGCGAATGCAATTAGGGGTTACGACGGTGCTGAGAGTCCTTCAGATATCTCTGCCTTGAGGTGTAATACAATGGCCGCTTTCTTCTTGCCTTTTCCAGCTTGACCAGCTCATTGTCTCCGACCTGGCAGGCGGATCTCTATGCTATGTGGGGTCCATTACATAAGGACTACTTTAGTGTGAAGTTCGGGTCCCCTTCCTCTTTTCTGCATGTCATCTTGTTGTGAAACTTTGCGTAGTTTCTACATGTTTCATTGCACTGGGTATACAAAGGTTTTCCGCTCCTCAAATTTAGCCTGCAGGTCTTTAGGAAGACTAATCACAGCCTCAACGATGCATGCTCCCAACAATTGGACGCCTTGAAACTGTACTAAAAGACCAAGCCCCATCACTTTCACCTGGAATTTTCCGCCTTCCACCCTTCTTCGCAAGGCTCAATACCCTCAAGGATACTCCAAATCCTCAATCTATTAATTAATCCAATCGGTATCGCTGCCAAGATCTTGCTGTCCTCACCTTCGTCCGCGCTTAATTTCCTGGGTTTGCTCTGTAGAGCTGCTATGACTTTCTCCGGCTCAAGGTCTCCGATCTCTCTTGGGATTACTTCACCGGGGAAAAGCCAACCCAGGCGGGCCGCCAAGTTGTCAGAGTCGCGTGGAGTCTCGGATGAGGTCATTGACTCATAGTTGGACATTTGGGAAGGTATGGAAGGTGAGAGCTCAGAAACGTTGAGAGGATCAGCACAAAGCAGCTAGCAACAACGATTCAGTAAGCTGGCCTTGTGAAATCAATGAATCAGCACGAGGATAAACGTACTTCCCACCCTGGCTCAGTATCCCATCCATCAGCCCAGAACTGTCTTGCACCATAATATCCATGGTCCCATTCCAAACCTCCAGAATTAGCGTAAGACCACCCACATTCTGGTTCCCCCTTCTTCCTCCCGTTCGCATCATAGCGGCGGCAGAGCGCGTTACAGAAAGCTTCGGTAGTCTGAGGATGCTTACTGGTCTGCTGCTCTTTACGAAATTCACAGATCCGCTGCATGAGTTTAAAGCAGCACATATGGATCGGGAAAAGCATACCGCTATCTAAGTCTGCTGGTTGATAGACCCGTATAGCCCCATGGGTAAGTAGCTTCCCAGTCGTATCGGGAATGGCGGGTTCGTAACAACCGAAGCTCCACGATGCAGGGCCTGAGATGAAGAAGCCGGGAAGGGTAGATGCGTTCTGAAGGTTTGAATGGCTAGCTTCGTCACTGTTGTCAGTCAGCCTTGATTGTGTACTCTCTAAAGAGGCATTGAGAGCTTCATACATCCAGGCCCAATTGCCTATGACTCGAAAATACTCAAGCCACTATCCCTAGGGTCAGTCGCACAAGTCGCTATGCCGCTATGGTGGAGACATTCAGAGAATGGGGGTGCTTGAAGCTCACTAGAATCTTTTCCTGTGACAAGACGCGCGAATCGTAGGGATCCTCGATCTCGAGGATTACTTCTTCCGCTTCAGTGTGATCAACAGGATTGCATATAGTTGGAAGAAGGAATATGCTTCCACAGATGCAGCAGTATTTATTCCTGGTATACATGGTGAGTTGCTATAAGTCAGGGGAAATTGGAGCTCTTTGATTCGATTGGAGTCTGATGGATGAAATCTTGTTATATTGTGAACGCCGTCCTAGTTCTTAGATGAAAAGAGCTGTAGAACCGAATCTGGCATTGGCGATCTTCGCAAGTAGGTAAGAGGATCCGACTATGGTCAATCTAGTGCTTTTGCCTTATAAATGTTAGATAAAACCCAAACATTTGCACCATACAATCGTTATCGAATTGGAATATCAGATTCATCCCCACCTAGTCACAAATGCGCAATGCGCATCAAGTTGTGGGATTTCTGATGAATGAGGCAGCGACTAGCAGAATAATGTAGTAAAAACTGGATGGACAGGATTTGTCCCAGCGACTCCCGCGGGAAGAATGAGCAACTGTGAAAGGCGTACTTTATTTGACGTAATGAGAAAGATATATAATCTCCCACGAGGTCATATGAATCCAAGAGACGTTTCCTGGCTTTTGTACGTATGGAACCACCTTCTAACCCAAGAAAGGGGCGGCTGTGACACCAAAACTAGCGCGCGCTAACTAAACGATAGGTGCGGTGCGCCATCCATTCCCTAGATACCTAGCTCTGTTTCATCTTCGTGTTCTTTCATAGAATTGTGTCTAGGGTATTGTCTTACATATTCCTAATCTCCATAAAATCTCGGACAATTCCAAAACCGTTGTTGTTTGGTAAGTTGCTGTTGCAATATGAGGATTCCATTTGCGGTTGCTTAGTATGGCTCCACCAACATGTTCTCACTTCCACATAGTTCTATCACTATCACCGCCCATATTGGCTACAGAGCTCCATGTATATCGCCATCCTCCTTCCATAGCTTCTAGATCCAAAGGCTATGCAGTGTTTCACATCAGATTGTCCTCTTGCAGTGGGACTTGCAGTGTTGCGACAGTAAAGTAGCTAGCTGGTTAAGCGCCTATGGCCAAAGTCTATTCTACATAGCATTGGTATGAGCAACCGTTCTGCGCAGCAGGTCTCTTTAAAAAAGAAACTTAGGTGTCTTAACTTTCAAGATGAGATATTCACTAGTCATTCAAAGATCAGTGAGTCACAACCTGTGCCACGCTCGTAGGCTTTCTTAAAAGTGCCAGAGCTATATGAAACAGAATCCTCCGTCAATCGGCTGCAACCGACCGGGCGAAACACTAGGTGCGTTCTACAGTTGCGCGTCAAAAGTCTAGGTCCTAATCGCGTTTTCGCGTCAAGCTCCAACTCCACCCCACCATTTTATATTCTTATAGCTCTATGCCGCGCACTTTATTAGCTACTATATTTGGTAATAGAGCCTGTGGTAAGGAGCTAAGCTTATTTTAACGTGGTTTTTTAGTAGAGCAAGCTGTATAAAGATATAATTTCTATAAAATTATCAAGATTTAAAATTTATATAGAAGTATGATTAAAAACGTTGTCTATAATATTTTATTATAGTAGAATAATAAGTTTAAAGCGTATAATGATTATCTCTCTATTATAATTAATTATAATTAATATTATATTATTTATATAGTTTAAGTAAATTTATAAATAATTTATTAGAAATTTAAAAAAAAGATAGATTATAATTTTAATAGATTTATAGTCTATTATATATTATAAAAGTATAGTCTTATTAATTAGCTTATAAAATAGTGTTTTTTACTTATTTTTAAAATAATAATTATATATCTTATATAATATCTTAAAAGACGTGATTGAAAGTAAGAGAAATAGTTAAAAATAATTTAATTAAATAAGTATTTTATAAAATAAGATAGTAATAAAAAAAAAGCTTAAATTTTTTAATTTTTATATAAAAAATAGATAAAAATAATAATTTAGTTTAAAAAAAAAGGGAAGAGTATTAATATAATAATATAGAATATATTCTATAGATTGGGAGAATAAAGTAATTTATTATAATTAAGTAGAGATTTTAATATTAAGAGAAATAACTATATTATAAAATTATATATTGAGATTTTTAAAAATCAGCTGCTATTTTTATAAAAATCTAGTTTATTATTTATATAAAATAATATTTTAATATATATAAATTATTTAGCTTATAAATAATTTATAGAAAATAGAATAAAAATAATAAATTAATTATTTTATTTATTAAATTTAAATTTAATTAAGTATCTTTAATTTTAATTTAAAAAGTTTATTTATTAAATACGTCTAGATATTAAAAAAGTAGATAGTAATATTAAATATATTTAGAAGATTCTATATAATATATTAAAATAGATCTAAGTATATATAGAGATTGATTTAATAAAGAGTTTAGTAAAAAATATAAAAAAACAAGTTAAAGCTATTATTACTATAGATAAATAATATATAAAATATTAAATTCAAAACTAGAGTTAGATATTTGATGTATATAGATATAATAATTAGTATATAAAGTTATAAATAGATTAAGCGCAATATAATAGAGCTCTAGAGAGTTTAATAGTAATAATTTTTTTAGTAAAATAGATTAGAATCTAGACTTTTGATCTAGTACTGTAGAAGCCGGCGAAGATCGATGCATTGCGTAGAATACTCTCGCTCGCGCTTAGTATATAGATCGACTGCTACATCAATAGATAAAGTTGTTTGAATCTATAAATATCAATTTTTCTAAGTCTGGTGCGGAGTATTATTTCCTTCTTGCGTAATATATCTCTATATAGCTCGAAAACATTAGCAGAGTATTAATATTCTAGTCAAGACGTAAATTTTCGATAATTAGTCAATTAATCTAGTTTATTTATTAATAGACTAGTCTATTTATAAATAAACTAGTTTATTTATTAATATATAATTTATTTATTAATATACAGTTTATTTATAAATAGACTGAAATAGTGGCTTAATTATATAAAAATTTCTTATAGAATAAGAGAGTCTATTATTATTATTTATTAGTATTATTATTAGTATTAGTATTATTATTAATATTATTATTAATATCGCTATTATTAATATTATTATTATTATTATTATTATTATTATTATTATTATTATTATTACTATTATTATTATTATTATTATTATTATTATTATTATCTATTATTATTATTTATTAACTCGCGTTATAACTTACTAATAATAGTAATAAAT
Source organism: Cladonia uncialis (assembly GCA_002927785.1). NCBI lineage: Eukaryota > Fungi > Ascomycota > Lecanoromycetes > Lecanorales > Cladoniaceae > Cladonia > Cladonia uncialis. The sequence goes on along the minus strand of NAPT01000021.1, from coordinate 21,415 downwards.
AATATTAATAAATAATAATAATAAATAGCAATAATAGATAGTGATAGTAAATAGTAGTAAAATAAATAATTATTTTATAGATAATTAATCTTATATCTTATCTAATTATATCCACTAAAATTCTGGAATTTATATATAGACTAGTTAAATTATAAATAGACTAGTCTATATATAAAGTCAGTCTATATACTATTTTGACTAGTTAATTAACAGATGGACTAAATTTGTCTATCGACTAGAATATCAATAATAATTTCAAACGGCTTTCATTCTCCTCGTTTTCTAATCGGCCGACATGATTGCCCGTAGTAGACTCCACGCTCCTAATATGGAGGCAGCTACGTTTCAAGACCGAGTTTCAGTACTTGTTCGCCCATGAATCCTGATCCTTTACACAGATGCTATGATCCTGGTCTCTACTTTTCCTCAATCCTGGGTTCCAGGACTGCAGGGTCTGGTGAGGAGCTAACCATTTATTCTTCTCTGGCATATATGAAAACTCCTTCATTACTCTCTTGCGGTTTTGTACGTATATTATATTAGATACTTCGCATAATCTCCACTTCAGCTGCCCAGAGTGAACTTTCTAGGTCTATTGAAATGCATCTCTGTTCGGATTGCTGTTTTTACAAGCTGGCTTCAGCGCAACCCTCCGTTTTCAAAACCCTTGTACTTGATAATCGCTCTGCTGGAGTAGTACCGCCAAATGCTGTGCTTAGCGGCACTATAGTGGCTCGAGGTAGCTCTGCCATTACCAATGTGGGGGGCGCCTCGTCCGTTGGAGTGTCCTATAATATCACTGGCACCGGCCTGGGGGGTTTATCTGGCCTATCAATTCCGGATGTAGGCACGGGGATTCCAGCGAGCAATCAGAGCATTTCTCCCATCTTATACAATGGCTCTGAGATCACCACTCAAACTCAAGGGCCGGCGATTACCCTCCACTTACACCACTCTACAGACCCACTACAACGACTCTGATAGCCTTGAGCTATAGCGCTTTTCCTGGGCTTTTGGGTGGATTATCAACTGCCACAGCAACACCATCTGTAGTAATCTTCGATGGCTCCACTACAACTTCCCCTGTTGACAGCCTAATCCCACCGCAGATGATAAGCTCAACACCTGTAACTACAATACCACTCTTGCCTTTCCCGCTGAGTACAACGGCTGCATCATCCCAGATAACGGCATTCGGCAATTTGGTGATTGATTTCGCCCAGAAAGCCAGCAGTTGGAGCAATGACATAACTCTTGCAGCTGTGAAGACACAAGCCGTCCACGACATCGAGGATCTTCTTGATAACGCAGAGAATGCCATCAAGAATTTAGGGGGCGACTTTCCCCCTTCGGTTCACCCTTGCGCAGAAGGAAATTCGAGGGTTAATTTCAGAAAAAGGTTCTTTAATCCACTCAAAGCAGTCGAGAGTCTCGCAGGAGACGCTCTAAGTCTTGCAAATTGTATCAATGACATCGGAAGTGCAATGAAGGACGACATTGGTCCTCTCTCTGGGCCACCGCCTGGTTCGGATATCCTCCCAGCCATTCAAGCTCAGATCAATGCCATCCAAAAGGCAGGCGAAGAAGAAACAGAAGATGGCAGCCAAAGCTCCACAGATACCGCTAGTGCGTCATCAGTCTCGTCATATAAGTCTTCGTCTTCATCGTCTTCGAGTTCAACTTCCGCTTCCTCATGTCCATCGTATGTCAATACGGAAGGTGACAGCGAGCAGTGGGAGGGTGTCCCAGACGACGATGACCCTACAGTTAAACGAAGTCATATATTACGAAATCCCGAACACAGCCCCCGGCTCTTGAGCCGAGCGACTACGAACACATTTACGAGTATTCAAGGCTGTAATTTTCCTAATGGTCTGGTAGCTCGTCAGCCAACGTTTCTTTCGGTAGGAAAATTCCGAAATCTCGGTACGAGACCGTACGTACAGAGTGGCAATGCTGGCAGAGTTTTCGATCAAACACCGAAATGGTACGTCGCGCAAAACACCTGCAACCAACCTGGATTTCAATACTACCGAACCCCGGCCTCACAGCAAGGACCGAATGATGCTCCAGATAGTTTGGCACAGCAGTCTATTGACCACGTTTGTAAGCTTCAACCACTCCTAGAAGTTGGTTGTGCGGCGGACTTGCCTTGCTGACATCAATCAGGGGAAATACAGCTTGTGAATAGCTTCCTCTCATATATGGTTGATGGAAGCTCATTCACATGCGACGATATGAACACGGTATTCTTTCAATATTGTAAGAATGGGATGCAGACAATCTTCGATCAAATGCCAGGGTTGAGCATCCTCAATGATGCTAATTTTAATATCAATCCAGGATTCATAGCAGTGGCACAAAGATTGAATAATGTCAAAGGTGCTGTAAGTCACGACTCTAATCCCCTCGATATCTCTTGTAGCATGCATTCTTTTTCCTGACAAGACACGGGTCTAGATGTTCAAAGGTGGCATCGGGACGTCATCTTGGTGGATGAGGTCCAGAGAGGACACTGTCAAAAACAAGATATCGTCGCTGCAAGATTTTCTCATGATGTTTGAGCTTCTGAAGGATACCGACGTGTCACATATGTTCGATGTGACAAATAATCGCATGTATCAAGTCTTGTATGTCCATGGACTGACAGCTACTTCAAACGAATAGCTAATTTGGCCTAGTGCTGGTGTTGATAAGGTCATTGCCGATATCGTAAGATCGACAGACTGCCAATTCTCGTCTCCACTAACGGCAAGTCTAGAAAACCGGTCTTCCGGATGGAAGCAAATTGAAGAAGACTGATTGGGCCCAACCATTCAAAGATTGGATGACCTCGTATCTCGCATCGCTCCCTGGTCCTGCATGGACCTGGTCCTCGAAAACCCTAGCGCAATTAAAGAACGATCTTAGTAGTGACTCTATAACCAATGCCTCTCAGTTACAGCAGCTGTCCTGGATTGAAGGCCATACTAATTGGGCACAAGATCAGTTCAGCTTCGACTTTGGCCTTACCTGGCAAGAGGGGATAATTGACCTTGGATGCTCTATGCCGCCATTAGCATCATCGTCTTCCGTAGCCGCAACGTCTTCGGCATCTGTAGCTGCAGCACTGTCAGCATCAGTCGCCTCGGCCACCTCAGCATCCGTAGCTGCATCCGTTGCTTCGGCAGCATCCATTGCTTCGGCAGCATCTGCAGCGTCTTTGGCATCTGTGGCATCAATATCAGCTTCAGTAGTCCCCACAGCTGCAGCACCTACCGGAACCGCTTGCAATTGAAATGAAGATGGATGTACCGCCGGTTCACCACCGTGTTGTGCCAATGGATCGTGTGGATAAAGATGGCCAGGTTCCAGCAGTCCTACGCGTTGCTAACTTTCGTATATCGAAGGGGTAAGAGTGTGAAGTATACAGCAAGCAAAGAGAGGCATTTACGGCGGATGATAGGTGTAAAGGTGAAAAGAAAAGAGGAGCAGAAGTGGAGGTCTCCTACAATCTGTACTGCCGCTACGGTGGTCTTCATTTCCCTAGCTCGGCGGCGGGGTAGATATTAGTTGCCGCCGGCCACGGTGCCATTGAGCACTAACCCCCAACTAAATTGGAACAAGTCAAGTGCTGATACTGTGGCGCACGCCCGCTTTCTTTCCGCCTAGCGTTGCCTCTCACGCGATCATTGTTGCCTAGAGCTGTCGTCTAGAGCTGCTCCCTCTAACTCGTTCCCCCCCCTTCCTACCACTACACATACAAATCAAATAATGGGAGACCTTTGCCTTCGTTTCATATCTGAGCGGGAATTGCACATCCTATCTGCTTTCTCTGATCAGAATTGGGAAGTACACAGCATAACCCTATTTCTCAGCTACTACGTGCATCCATACACAACCCCATCGGATTGACTCTTCAAGGCTCCATCAGTGCGTCATACTTCAAGCGCGAGGAAGGCTCTTTCTGGTCATCTCAACTTTCATGGACCCACTATCATTGACCGCCAGCTTGATTGCTGTAGGCCAGGGTGCCCGGACCGGCCTTGATACTATCAAAAGGATCAAAGCCATCTGGAAAGCACCCACAGAGATCGAAGGCCTAAAGCTCAAGCTCCAAGAGCTCGACGAAACATTGAATGATATCCTATCTTTTATTTCGGAGTCACAAGGAGTTCCATTCGGCAAAAGCCTTGCACCACCTGTTGCTCGCGCAAAAGTCATTGTTGCGAGGGTCAATGACCTTTTGCAATCTAAAACGCTCGATCGCTTACATTTGAGCAATGCGAATCAAGCGCGATTCAATTTCATGCGGAATGGTAGCGAAGCGAAGTTGTTGATCACTGATCTCCAAGTCGTTCGCATAGATCTTTGCGTCCAGTTTGGACTTGTCACTGCGTTCGTCTCCAATTTCCCTACCCCTTATGCTATTTCTTTTGAACCTTGACTCGATACTAACTTCGATCTAGCTCCATGTTGAAACAGGTGAAGTCAACCGTCAGCCTCTCGATTGAGACATGTGATCAGGCCTTTGAGCGGATGTCCCAGCAGCTCGCAATTATAATAAACAACCAATCATCTGATTCAGACCTTTCTCGGGCAACCTCGAGCTTGGTAGCTAGTAGGACTAGCGGTGCAACTGGCCTCTCACGGGCAGCGACTTCGAGTCGTAATGGAGATGATTCTGCGATAGTAGGCTTTGGCGACTCAGTAGCTTCTAGGCCTCGACCCATTGGGTCAGAAGGTGGAGGGATACCAGAGCAAGAATGTCCGGCTTGGTGCAGCTGTCGATGTCATCAGCGACGTACACTAAAATCGCCATGGATATTTGACAGCGTTCTTGGAAGTCTGCAAATACATTTTACTGGTAGCCGGCCAGCTTGTAGCGAATACAGATGTAAACGCTCGGAAAAAGCGCCGACTTATATACTTTACCGATTTCCGCAATACCTTCTCAGCCGATATGTGGCGATGACCATGCACTGGACGCCATTAGATGGACCGAAATACTCGCTACGCTTTCCCCGAGTGACGGACTGGTCGCATGTTTATTGGAACTACTGCGTTCAAGGCGATCTGGAAGCAATCCAGAAGATGTTTTCAGCAGGGAAAGCTTCGGCTTTGGATCTTAACTTGATAGGCGGAAATGCTTTGCTTTATAATTCCGTTCGCAGCAATCTTCGACTGACGGAATTTTTGCTAGTAAATGGCGCAGATCTTGAGGTCAAAGATGATTCAGGCACCGTTGCTGGCGACGCGCTCTGGAAAAATGCGCTGAGTGGAGATTACGGAAGCGATAGTACCAGCATCGTTAAGAGTATAACGAAGAATCTTGACAGTAATTATATGGAAAGACGGCGGTTCACTCTCTTACATAAGATCGTCCTTGCTTTGAGTGAGAGAAATTTACGGGAGGAACTGGATCTGAGTACGGCTTTTCTTAACCAAGGCGACACACAACAAAGAACACCATTATGCTGGGCAGCTATTCGAAACGACGTTACCGCCGTTAAGATTCTTCTTTCGTATAATGCTGATCCAAACCTTGTTGATGAAAATAACCGATCCCCGCTGACCTACGCATGGGGTGGCACTGTTTGCAAGTTGCTATTGAATGCGGGAGCCGATGTTAAGATCCGTGATTCAAGCTTCCAGCGGACTGCTTTACATCATCTCTGCCATGGGCGAAATCCGACGGTAGAATGTGTCGAGTCATTGGTTGCAGCAGGCTTGGACGTTGATACCCGAGATATCCATAGCGAGACGCCGCTTCTCGTCGCCGTATTCCAGCATCATACGGCTGTCGCCGAGAAACTCATCGAGCTAGGTGCGAATATTGACTCGGAGAATCTGCCCAGCAACGATAATGCAATTCGCATTGCTATTTGGCATAACCACTGGGAGATCATACCGTTGCTTCTTTCGAGAGGCGCAAATTACAGAACGATCAATAGCAATGGTAGGAATATCGCGCACACTGCAGCTGCAAGCGCCAATACCAGCGTTTTTGAAATCTTAGCAAATGCCAACCTAGAAGGCCTAAATTTCCAGTTACAGGACAAGAATGGGAAGACACCATTTGACTACCTAAACGAACGTGAGGTCTTCGTTGATGCAGAACTCCGTATCCACGAGGCTTTTAACAGATGGGCAGCACAGTTTCAACGGTATAGGATAAGCTGATCTCGCAAACGGATCAGGGAAGCAAATCCGATGCCGGCGGGAAGCGTATACAGTTTTTCCCCGAATTGCAGATGACATTCTCAAAAGCTATACATTGTGGAATCTCGATTTCGGTCGGGGCGAAGCTGCGTCGTTGGCGTGTCGGTACGCGCCGGCCGGGACGGGCGTAGGCTTGACCTGTCGGAAATTTGTTGTGAGATGATGCAATCAATTCATTCAAAATCCTATGTCTTAAAAGCTTTAGAGTGCTCGTTGTGTGAGTCTCGGTTGCAATGCCTTGCATTAAAATGTGTGTTAGAGATATTTAATGACACCTTTACCTTGGTTGGAACCAATGAACACATATAATTCGGTAGCTTTAGTCAGTTACTGCCAATGCATACTAGCTCCATATATCTAGAAAGCTACACTTTCGGTCCTAAATCCTACACTTCTCTCTTTATCGTCTTATACTTCTCGCAACAATGACCCTCGCTTGAACGGCGCAATCGCTCGAAACTCCACTCGTGGTGGAAGGTATTCTGGGCACCAAAACAGCATGCCATGTCTTAAATAGCACGCATACGTGCCCGGAATACAGTCCGAGCCCATATGTTTCCTCCACAGCGAGCCCAGCGTCTCATGGTACATTTTGAGAATCATGCCGTGCGCCAGCTTGAACGCAAAACTTCTCCGGAGGCACTCCTGTACGATCTCTTGCGCCAATTTTTGTTCGGCGCTACTCTCCGTCTCGCTCTCCTTCGGCAGCTGTGAGGACATGAGCTCAAAAGCTCTGAAACCGTTCCACTTTGTATATGAATTGATGAATTGGGAACCTTCTATGTATTCCATGGCGTAGATATGCTTGGCAGAGTAATCAGGCCCATCCCACCCATCGTCCTTGTCAACGAGGCCCATGACTAGCGACATCACCTGGACCTGGATAATATAGTCCGTTAGCAGCATTCTCGCCTTACATAGCGGAATGATGCACCCTGTTTGACCTTCAGCATCATACGTCAAATCACTGCCCAAAAGCTCTGTGCCATTGAGCAAAGGGCTGCTGTGCATCCCCTCCGTGCTTGTCTTACCACCATCAGCCGCCCACAGCTTTAGCAACAGCTTATGGGCTCTTTCAAAGAGCGCATTGTTGCGCTTGGACATGAGAAAGTAATTGGATAAGAAGCGCTCATTGACGGTGCCACAATTATATGAGATGATCTCAAAAGGAGAGGCCGGGTTGTCAATCATCTCACTCCAAACACGGTCGATATCGCCAATTTGCATTAAACCAACGTCCGCATAAACTCCACCATATTTGAGAAGCAGGGGAAATCGCACGAGATCGGACATGTGCTGAAGGGGATAGTCCCCGCCAATAGTGTCGTCGATGAATGAACGGGGAAATATTTCTTCGCTTTTGGTGTCCAGAAAGTTTTCAAGATTTAGTAGCGAGAAGGGTTGTCGATTGATCAAGCGGACAACCCAGCCGGCTTTAGAGAAGCGGCGGTGCCAGGTACGGACAGTGCGTTGACTGCAAGGATGCATGTTTAAGAACCCACTGTGCCAGAAAAACCAAATGTTCTTCTCATCCGTAACAAGCTTAGGATGGAGGATGTCATGGTCGACCTCTGAATCTGGGCGCAGATCTAAGCGATCATGTGGAATAGCATAGAGACCTGTGGGCATCCGATATCGTAGAGCCTCCATGGCAGATTACAGTAAAGGAAATGCTTTTGGATAAGGTTGTACACCAATAATTAATGTTCTTAGTGCAAACTTTCAAGTTTAAGAAGAGTGTAGTCTCAAAGGTTCAGCCCTACCCTGGGGTGGGAATCCTCCCCCTACCCCCTGCTCCTACTAAGCAAGCCGGCTTCAAGCTACTATCTAGTCTACTCTATCGACCAATCGATGGCAATACTAAGCTATTCCGAAATTGGGATTCACCCCCAGGAGGTCTGAACGAGAAAGTACGTAAAGTGTACATATAATGCAAAAACTTTGGTGGTAGCCCATGCAAAATCATGAAAAATCTCGGAAATATTTCGATTTTACTGCTTAATCGACAACAACATATCAACCACACGTATATATAGTCTATTTAATAGGTGGGGGTACCTTTCAATGTCACTGAAGAAAGGGCCTGTAAGGTCCATTTCTCAACTAAACCATTCATTAATGCCGTATTTGCGTGATACGTTGATCTTTGACAACTTTTTGACCTAGCTTGCTCAGGCCTGGAGCAACAACACCGCAAGATTGTATGGCCTTGTTAAAAGGGACAGGCTTGTTGATTGCCACTATTAGGAGCCCCGGGCGGCCATATAAAGTATATGGGACGTTGGTATACGCAGTCGCTGTCAGAGGATGTGGGATTTAGGTTGTTTTGGTATGCTCTGCGCACTGTGTACTACTAATAGTACTTAATTTTATGTTATGCGCAAGCGGATTTGGAGGTACCTACTCATATAGCTTAATTCTTAGCATATGCCTGCAAGATTGCCATATAGAAATGGCTATTACGAGGGCTGGTGGTGGTGATGGTGGTAGCCCCTAGGGCATGGGATTTTTGCGCCACGGGCCTGCGCCCGGGGCCTGCGCGCTCCCAGCGAGCTATATAGCTAGCTATATAGATTTCGAGATAGCATCGAAAGTAGCCTGTAGAACAGTATATATATCAGCATATATACTAGCATATATATGGGTGGTGGTGATGGTTAGTAGATGGATTTTCAAGCTGCCTGCAGAATCCTAGGTCTTGGCATCTTTTTCGCTTAGGCCCGCTACGTACCTAGATACCCCCTATAATATAGGCTTGCTATATAGGGTCTAGGGGCCGTTAGGGCCCGACAGGGCCCCCTAGCAATATGCTGGGAGAATCCGCGCTTCAAGGCTAAGAGATGCAATCATCAGCCTGGCAACGAGCCAGCTTTCCTATATATTGATTTGCGAGTCAGTTATAGCCTTGGCATATTTACCCCACAGCGGAAGTTCTAGAATGTGCGATTGGAAGACACAGAAGTCGGGTCATCATCGCCCCGTCATCATATGCCATTATCATGATTGATCAGCACTAGAGAGCAGGCATCCGGCACGAGTTCCATAACCTCGCGCGTCGCGGCCTTCAAAACCTGAAGGTGCGCATGTTTTCTTCAGCTGGCCTGGTGAACGCAAACTGCGCCACTGTTTCTGAGACGTAGGCCAACCTGTTGATCTCTGCGAGAACTGGGTGGCTGTGAGAAATCTGTTACCTGGTCAAAGAATGAAGACTTGGATCTCTTCTGGCTATCAAAGTTTCTACTACTGGAGCCGGACATCTGCGAAGCAAGAATCATGACATTTGGATACAACGGGAGCTTCCTTCGTGCAAACACTCGGAACTCCGCTACCGTTCTAGAATTTGCCAAAGACTTGCTCTACGACTTGAAGTATGCAGAGGACGAGGATAGGCACGATCAGTGCGGCACATGCAAGCTCCAGATATTACTCCTTTGCAAGTATGGCTTATATAGTGTAGTTGTCTACAAAGGCAGAGAACATACACGCTGAGGAGCGTCTACGTACGCCAATGAGCATGAAAGTAAATCGGAAGAATGTGTTCAGCAATCAAGGCGGATATGCTCATTTAGTCTCCTTGAATATCTATATGCCCGCGTCTGCAAGAGCCCGATTCAACGAGCGCTGGAACACCTCTAGATGTGGATGATTGAGTACAGTAAAATGATTTCCAGTCACCTGGTGATACTTAACCGAGTCTCCATACTGGTCCCATTCACGGATCAACTTGGCCCATTCGTCATCACTCCACAGCCGCCGATCAAGGGGCGGGACGTGAAAAACGTCGTATCGCCTCACCTTGCCCTCGGCTCTGTAGGTTAGAAGCATGGAGCAGGTGTTGAGAAAGATCCTCCGCCAGCTTTCAATCTTACTATGAGTTAGCCCGGCATCCTCCAAGGTCCCCGAGTCAAAATCTTGGCAAATCCGGTAATAAAAGTCCTCATCATCATCCGGAATATCTTCGTATCTATCCTCGAGTAGGCTAATGTCATCGATGCTGAAAAGGCCATGGAACGCCATCAGTTGCAGTAGAAAGTGTTTGAACCCTCGGTCCGAACCAATATCCCCCAACTGTGGAGGATTATCAATCCCACCACAGAACTTAACTTCCTTTCCCTGAGACTCCAGTCTTTTTGTCAGCTCGAAACCAATGGCGCCCCCAAAGCAAAGGCCCATGAAGGCGTATGGGCCGTGAGGCTGAACTCGCAATACTGCAGCTTCGTAACAATCCAACAAATCATCAAACGATGCAAAAGTAGACTCTGAAGAATGAAATCCTCGTACCCGGAAAGCGTACATTGGTCGATCAGGCATGTGTTCCAGTAGGCTCAGCCAGATTAGAAATTCGCCGCCACCCGGATGCACGAGGAAGATCGGAGTTCTTGAGCCGCTGCCTCGGAGTGTGACTATTGGATCGTAGTCCGCGTCGCCCAAATCCGCAAGGGAATAATGTGGGTTTTCAAGCTCTTTGGTGAGGACTCTACTGAGCTCGCCAACAGTTGAAGCATTCAAGAGCAAGGCCATTGGCATCTCTGAAGATAATCCCAAAGAATCTTCAATCTTCTTCTTAATGCGAAGGTAAGTAAGGGAGTCTACTCCCGTACGGAACAAGGAGGTTGAGACGACAATCTCAGATACGTGAATTCCAGTTTCCTTTGAGAGAACCTCCGCAATTTTCCTTCGAATTTCAGTCTCAAGAGCACTTGTACTCATATATTCCGTGTGACCTTCGTCAGGAACTTCAATTCGGTATTTTTCAAATAGACCCGAAGTATAATGAGTCTTCAGCTGCTGCCTGGAGAGTTTACCAATAGTGCTTTTGGGCATCTCACTCCTGGGTAGTGGCACGACATCAATAGGCGGCTTGGAGCAAAATCGAACACAAGCTTGTCTGATGGCTTTAATCGTCTTAGCAACTTTCTCCCTGTTGAGCGCTATGCCATCTGAAGGATTGAACAAAATCACAGCGCCCTCCGACTCGGTGGCATTGTCCCAGGCTGCGAATGAGGCTATGTAGGAACTAGTCGTACTATCTCCGACGTGGAAATCGATGGCATGCTCCAACTCGAAAGACGAGTAGTTGTTTCCGTTCAAGATTAGAATTTCTTTGGTTCTTCCTACAATTTTGAGGTTTTTCTTCTCATCCAGTGACCCCAAGTCACCCGTCTTGAACCAGCCGTCCGTCGTCATACAGTCCTTCGTTGCAACTTGGTTGTTATAGTAGCCGCCGAATACTATCTCACCGCGAAGCTGGATCGCGCCTTGCTGACCCAGCGGAGCCGAATCTAAATGTTCGTCTACTACGCGAAGCTCCAAACCTGGTGAAATATGTTTGCCAACGGAGGAAAAGACATTCTGGCATGCAAGATCGTACCAGGGTGATTGCAGGTTGTAGAAGCAAGCCGAGCAGGTCTCTGACAAGCCATAAGCTGCTTTGATGAAGTTTTTGGGCGCGCCATACTGCCGGCCGAGCTTGTCTGCCTTATCAAGTGTGGCGGTCAGATTCGCCTCTCCCGCAACCATGATAACCCTGAGAGCGCTGAGGTCAAGGCTCGGACGTTTCTCACGTGACTCAAAGTCTTTGGTAGCTTTGGACAGGAAGGAATTGGGACTAAAGCTGTAGCCTATCTTATCAACGCTTAGAAGCTCCCAAAAGATACTTGGATCTTCCACGACATCCAGGGGGGGTACGTGGAATTGATCTGAGCCGCTGCAAATGGCGTTGACATGGAGCTCGCAGAAATTTGCAGAATGGTCCAGCGAAATCCAAGCCATGAAATTTGTGTCGGTTGATAGATTATGCATCTTCTGCTTCCCTTGAACAGAAGCGATGAGCTGTCCGTGTCGAGTTTCAACAGCCTTTGCACGCCCGGTGCTCCCACTCGTGAAAAGAAGCACGGCTATATCGCCTGGAGATGCCAGACTGCCTTGCATGGAAGAAATGTTCCCGTGCCCAAGTTTGATGTTTCCGGCGTCCTGCAGGAGAAAAGAAGGTACCGAAGCGAAGGTTTCGAAATGTTTTCGATGGGTGAGGACAGTTGGTGAGCCAAACAGGGTCGCTAAATTTTCCAGCTGCCCCTGTTGGGTTTTCGAATCATTGCTCAAGGGAGGCAGAATCGCTGGAATCGCTCCAGACGCAATCACGCTCCATGTCCATAGCACGAGATCTTTGGGTCGCTCAAAGAAGACTACAACAGGGCGAGCACAATGCACAAGGCCGAGTTCGAGAAGCGCCGTCCCTCTGTCGGCTGCCTGTTGCAATAGCTCTGCGTACGTCATTTTCGTAGGTTCAGATGATAGACCAGCTTCCCTGAAACCGATTCCCTTGGTTGGATGATCGCTTGCCGCCTGCTGAAGCAAAGACCAAAGGTTTCGTGGATAGTCATTTGGGTGAGCTGCTCTTGCGTCGATTTGCAAAAGCTCGCCAGAGATGTGTTGAAGGCTTCCTATTTTCTTGCTTGCGGAGATCACATCCGGAGAACATGCTCTTTTCCGTTGGATTCCCATTATCTAGTTCGAATGACTCAAAAGAACACACAAGCATTGAAGTTTGATAGAACGATGTCAAACGCGAGGATAACAGCCTGAATTGATAGCGGCTAAATATATCTAGTAGCCGTTTGAACAAGAATACTCATGCTGTCAAGGAATCTGTTCTCTTGGCTATTTAGCGCGGAAACATTCATTAATAGAGATTTCTTTCCACCTTGACGAGCTGCAATCCGTCAACCAGGCCCGCCGAGATTTCCTTCAACCTTACCGAGTCGGATGCAGCGGGTGACTGGAGAGGAGGTGTGGGCGGCTTACCCCGTTCCCGAGAAACTCCAGAGCATCGAATTCAGAAGCAATGCTGTTCCAGAGTATCGGTTGCTGAGCGGCATTTCTCGGCTGGATGTGTCTGAACTAATTAGACAACGTACGTATGCCACATCGTATCAGGCCGTGACGAGGGTCATTTTGTTGGGGGCCAAATTCTTGCAAAACAACGCATTATGCTTGAAGCCTGCGCAGAATGGCACTTCCGCCAGCGCAATGATCTTTAATACAGGGTTTCCGGAGTTCGGTCTTATTACGGCCCCGCAATATGTGCCTCGTTCTAGATGGGATATGACCCCACCTCCGGGGGAGGTTGGGGGGGGGGCTATGCGAGCCTACCAATTTTCTGCGTTCATGTACATTGATCACATTATCGTATTGGCTGGATTGCAGACATCGCTCAAGGACGATCAAGAGAGCATTGGTATGCGGATCTCGGGCCTCCAAAGATCGGATCTCGGGCCTCCAAAGATCGGATCTCGGGCCCACAAAGATCGGATTGTTGAGACGATGAGATTATCCAAGGATTTTTGAGACCCTATGGGGGGCTACCCTTGACACCGGCGAATTAGGCGAGATTCCGGATTGAAGTCTTGCCAAATAAGGACATCGGCGTTACATTGTAATGTACAATTACATTGAGGGAATGAGTAAATCGAGTTCTTGCTCCTTTTCGGCGTCTACTTTCTCCGCCTGGCCCACTTAGCACGTGCGCTTGATCGGACTACAGTCATCATGCCTATTAGCGGATCTGCGGCTTCTCGTCTTGTGTCTAAAATCAACGTTCAAGTCCATTTTATGGACATCCATTCTAATTAAAGGCTGTCCCCTATGACCTGAATATGGCTTGTGTTCAAGACTCGCTAGACGTCCTCATTATTGGTGCCGGCGCCGTTGGTACTCTTTTTGCCTCCTGCATTCACAGAAACCCCAACGTTCGCCTGACATTCGTGTGTCGATCCAATTACGAGCAGGTCAAAAAGCATGGACTCGAAATATTCAGGCGACCGTTTGGCCAGGTATCTATCAGGCCACATAATGTCGTCCCCGGTCTCTCTTCACTCAGTAAAGAAACCTCCTTCCAGTACGTGGTTTGCGCACATAAAATTACTTGTCCAAGCAAAGACAATTTATGGACCGACGACCTTAAGCAAATAGGTCGCAACGAAACAACCACGTTCGTTACGGCCCAAAACGGTATTCTCAACGAGTCACTTTTGCAACAAGCGTTCCCGCAAAATCCTATAGTTTCCGCTATCTGTTATACCAATGTCACGCTAACAGCGCCTCGCCGTGTGGAAGAAAATGTCGGACTGCACCAGAACTGCTTCAGAATTGGAGCATTTACAAAGTGCAAGACATCAATTGACCGGGCTCAGAAGCTAGTCGAACTTGGTGGCCACGAGTTTTCTTTTATCGAGAGCAGCGTCGAGATAGAAAGATGGAGGAAAATGGCCATAAACGCCTGTTTTAACACCACTACGTCGCTTTTCAATGTCAACACCCACGTCATAACGGAAGACGCACACAAGAGCGCCGTCGCAATGCGTTTAGGCCAGGAAATTGTTGCCGTGGGGAAAGCTTTAGGGGTGAAGCTGGATGATTCGATCGTTCAGGACGCCTTCGAAACTGTGCGGAAGATCCCGGCGTTTGAGCCTAGCATGTTACATGACCGTCTTACAGGTCACCTGCTAGAGGTCGACAACATCTGTGGCCAGGTGGCCCGGATCGGGCAAGCCATTGGAGTGAAGGTTCCAAATCTTCTTGCCATTTCCCAGGAGTTGGAGTCAATCAACGATGCCCAGCGTGAAACAAGGCCCAAGGCAAAAGTCACAGGACCTCACAGTACCAGCATTGTCTCCGAGCAGTGAGTTTCACGACTTTCAAGGACAGTAGGAAATTGTCCTAGCCCCAATCGGTCAATCACCATAGCTCATCACTTGAATGAAATGCCCATACTCGCGCTGGGGGCTGGTAGGCCCGGAGGGGTTGGAATGTGTTTCCTAGAGGATGCTTTTTCGGACTGACTCATTTCTCCGGGCTGACCCTTTTGTCCTGAGGGTAGTCCATCTTGCTGCTGGGATAACCCTTTGGCCCGGCCCGTTCATCCCATAGCTAGACACGAGGAATCGGGGATCTCATGTAACGATGAATCGTTGCTCGTTCCAGTTACTTCGCAATAGGATTTCTGTTCTCGGGCATCAAGATCTCACTACCAATCCGGGCAGTCTGAGGTTTTTGGATTGGTCAGAAAAGCTACATAAATTAATGAATGACACTCGCGGCAGACCTCTGAGTCTTTTCCTTGTTGATTGATACTTCATTCTCGGGATCTTATTGGAGCCTAGCTCGCGGTGACAGAAATCGTCGTACACGCCAAGAAATCCCAATGTCCTGTAAGTTGGCATAAGTCAGTCAATACTACCTCAAACTATTTTCTCTGGCAACAAATCATTTGCAACTAAGTAGTATCTACAGCTTTTACACCTAAAACCTTTACGTCAGATTGTTTGTTGTGAAGTTATCCGGCTCTCGTGGGGTTAGGATGTACGACGACTTCTGTCACCCGCGAACCTAGCAGGGGCTAAACTCGAACCTTGATTGTACGGAACGTGACTTAACGGAATTCCCAGATCATGGAATCAAAATGTAGATTTTTGTCAAAAATCCAGTCTAAGCCTACTTCTGCACGATGAGGCTGGACGGTAACAGCGATGAGATATTGACGTGTGCATAAAGGTCGCGAATCCTTGGCGCCTAACCCTAAGAAATAGATCCCCCCCCCCATAATTGTCTCTATACGACCCCAAAAAAATATATATATATATTTTTTTTGGCTAAGCTAATTGTAGAGTTATATAGGACCAATTAATAGTACTAAACTTAAGGGAAATTTAGTGGTAAAAGGTACTCTATTACGTGTTTAAGTTTGTACGTGAGTTAGTTGAGAATCAAACCCCGTTTGATTTTGGGCGCTAAGGATTCGCGACCTTTTGGCACACGCCAATAATGGTCGGCGCACAAGCATACATGTGCCAATACGGTATAGAGAAATGTAGGATAAAATGAGAGCGACATCCGCAGAAGATAGATCTACAGAGCAGATGACGTTTCGAGGACACTCGTTGCGAGTCACGCCAAGGCTGGGAATATCCGGCAGCTAACATCAACGTATCCTTTCTTTTTATGGTGTACAGCGATGCGGCCGCGAAGCAAACATCGACTGCATGAAAGCTTGATAAGTGGAGGTAGAAGCGGGGGATTGCGGGCGAGGTCAAAGCACTGTTTACCTGAAGTAGTACTCAAGCAGACGACTGTGAAAGGAAAGCTCAGACGGCCATTTCTTCGGTTCTATTCAAAAGGAGGGGTAGAGATGTGGAGAGTGGGGCCAGAACGATGCAGAATGCATGCATGCATGCACAAGCTAGAAAACAAAATCCGTTTTGAATACGCTAAATTGTGGGTGGTCACCTTATCGTGTCCAGAGATTCTGGTCGCACCTTAGATCTAGCAGAGAAGCAACAGTACTCAAGGCCCAAAACACTTCTTATACGAGTGCGAGCAGACAGCTAGAAATAACATATGTTGTATAGACTTACCATACCAATATCTCATATGTTTGTAAATCAGCCGGCGCTCTCCGGCACGGCCGTAATTATTCAAGCAGCCTAACTTTCTCTTGCTGTCGCCTGTTCTTTGATTTGGAGGGGGCCGGCTTCTTTCATCACCATCAAAGGGCAAATGGAAGTACGAAAGCGCTTCTCCCAATCCGAGAATTCGGGATACTCTATTGCAACTCACACTCCAGCTTATCAACCTCAGTCAGAAGCGTCGAAACGACAGCAGGCTTTGAAGACGGCAACTCAGCTGGCCAGCCCAGCTATAGTCACCACCCTCGTCTACTTTGCTTATCGCGTCTGGTGCGGACTTCCTCATAGCGGAAGCCCGAACGTGAGCCTGGCTGGCGATGCATGGGTCAGATGGATGTTCCTCGGAGTTGAGATGGGGTTCTCACGTATGGCATCTTTCTGAGTTAATTATTTTCATTCTTTTTGTAAAATAATTGCCGGGCCAGCTCTTAGCAGCATCGGGCCTGCATGGCACATTTTCATTTCTAATGCTGTTGACTGGTTCACGACGACTGCTAATAGATGTTCTGTTAAGTCTCCAACACCTTGAAACATCTAGTAGTATCTCGCGCTAGAGATCGGCTCCTGTGGAGAACACCTCTCCGACTCCAATAAGACAAGCCACGTTCCCAAAACTGGCAGCTGCAACCGTATGTACCAAGCTCTTAGATTCCCCAGAGCGTTTCAACTCGCGTAAAATACCCAATCCCTGACAATCCAATCACTTTTTTTCTCTTCCTCTTGCACTACTCCTCTGCAATACGAGCCTTCCACCGGAAGACACCAATATGAGAAGCAATAAGACTCTAAGCTCACACCCTTCAGCATTATATATTGATTAATGAGCGTCTAAAGCACAAGGAAAGAACAATCGAAGCTTCCCCGATGCGCGGCTGTGGTTCTACGACTGACTGACTGGTCGGAACCCTCAAGCCCCACAGCACAGAGTTCGGCGTTCGCCCACGAGCTTCTAGTGCTCTACGAGTGGCTAGGCATTACAAGTATACGGGTCGCAGCCATAGTCTAGCCTACTGTCTAACCTCAAATCGCTTGTACTGCCCTAGGGGAGACAGCGTGCATATCAGAGATTAAATCGGACCTGGTTTACGCAGGAGTAAGGCGGTGTGACGCCGTTGAAGACAATACATAGTCATGGTGGAAACGTTACTGTACTAAAGCTTCTATATTGGTCGGACGAGGCCTGCAAGTATACGAGTACGAAACTAGAGCTTTAAGTGTACGATTTTCAGAACCCGATCGAATGTGAGCTGGACTAGGCTTTAATAAGGGCTGAAGTACTTCTTAGATCCTATCAAAGTGTGCAGGCTATCTTTCTACGCCCACATTTATAGTGATAAAATGCAAAATGGACTCGATTGCAACTGCAGTATCCTGGGGGGAAACGAGGCAGGCTGTGAGTATGCTGAGTGCCTGTGGGTATTTTAGCGCAAGTAGGGGCGATGGAAGGCGGTATCAGGTAATAAAGTGAGCAGAGAGAATCAAAGAGACTGCTGGTCGAAGAACTTGATCATCGAGATACTTGAGTGTTCGATGAAGTTGATGAGCCAGGGGGAATCCAAGTGGGTAATGGCCCGTACACCAGCTTTCATTTTGCTCCAACTGTCCTCAATGGGGGCCGGCCATGAATTTGACAGTCGCTTCCAAAGACCACGCACAACAGTTGCGCCTTCTTTCCTATGTGACAGATCCGACATTGACCTCGCTCACCCAACCCCGGGCCTTTGAGCCATCCTTGACCTGTTTGTACTTTGCTTTTGATGAAGACTCCGGGTTGCATGTAGGATCGGAGCGGTATATCTTAACATTGAATACCTTGCTTGGTGACAACTGTTCTAGTCGATAGACAAACTTAGTCCATTTGTCAATCAACTAGGCAAAATGGCATATGGACTGACTTTATATATAGACCAGTCCATTTATGAATCGACTAGTCTATATATAAATCCTTCATATGATTAGATAAGAGGCACGGTTAATTATCCACAAAATAGTCATCTACTTTACCGTCGCCCATCGCCGCCGCCTATCGCCGCCGCCCATCGCCGCTGCCCACCACCATCGCCTGTTATTACTACCGCCCACCACCACCACCTACCACCACCACCAATCAATATCATCCATCAATATCATCCATCGCTATTGCTCATCGCTATTACCAGTAGGCCATAGCGCGGATTGGTAAGCAACAGCGATAGGTGATAGTGATGGCGATGGTAATGGTGATGGTGATGGTGATGGTGATGGTGATGGCGATGGTAATAGTGATGGCAATGCTGATAGGTAATAGCGATGGACCCCCTTATTCTGTAAGAAACTTTTCATGCAGTCGAGCTGCCATTTCAGTCCATTTGTAAATGAACTGCATATTGATGAATGAACTGCATATTGACGAATGGACTGGATCAATTGACCAATTATTGAAAATTTGCGCCTCGACTAGAACAACAACGATACGAAATGACGTTAACCTGTAGGTGTCGGAGCTGGTTTCCTTTGGTGACGCTGGGAAGACAGTATGGCAAGTGAAGACGGAGAGATTACGTCGACGCCCATTACGGCGAGTTTCCACGAGACATCTATTTACGCGCGGGCTGACGGAGCTAAGGATAATGGCTGGAAATTCCGATTTTGATGGGAATATGTTTGCCGAGCATTCGCTTTCGATTCCTATGTATACTCCTCAATCATCGCTACAAATAAATCAAAACGCACAGACTAAAGTAGTCAATTTCCCCTCGCTCGCAATATACCCTTGCTTTTGAACGGACTGCAGTATGTGCATACTTGATCCGTACACCAATCCTGAAACATCCAACAAGCCATCTACCAAGCTTCTATCGTTGTTCGCCCACTGGGGCTGCTCGAAATGATATTCACTCCGAGGTAACATCAAATTGTGCATTGTCTGAAGATGTCGTTTCAAAAAAATGAGGCGTTCACGTTGAAAAAGCTAGCATTGGCGTAGGTCAAGGCTGGTTTGTTGTGTTCTATATCAATCATGTTCCAGATAGTTGGAGGGCCAGAGCCATAGCCCCTGTACCATGAAGCCTTCCTGACTAAAAGTTCATTTAAGTCGCCTATATCCAGTTGCTTAGATATCTGCCCTGAGGCTAGAAAGTCCGCTAGGACGCCGGCGACAAGGGGTGCAGCTACAACAGAAGCGTCAGACCTTGTTATATCACCGTATTTGGGTGACTCACAGAATGATGTTCCAGTACTGAACTCAACATCGGTAACGGTAAAGGCATCAGCACATATAATATTGACTCCGGGAGCTGAAAGGCTATATGATGGCGCTTGCTGCGACGTTTGGTAGTGAAAACCATCATTGTCGCAACTGGAAACGACGATAGGAAAGTTGAGGTTAGAGGTAAGAGGAGGAGGGAAGAGAGGATAGCAAGCCGGTAATGTGTCTACCCATGTCCGAGGACGACCTATCTCATCCAAGTCCATCGCATAATTACCAGCAGAGCAGACGATATATATGCCACTATCATAGTAAGAACGCAATATTTCTATCATCTTGATGTTAATATAATCGCCACGATCGGTGATTCGTGGAGAGGCCCATGATATGGAAACCACGCTCCTCCCTGCGCGACGATAATGAAGAATTTGGTCCCTGGTGTTGTCTAAGGCTTCTTCCATATCCCTTATCGCAAGGCTACGCATTTTCACAACGACTAATTTTGCTTTCTTCGATGCGCCGTACATGTTTCCTATTGCCTTCGAAGCTGTGCATGTACTGTGGCCGGGAAGTCCCACGGGTGATTCTTCTCTTTTTTCACTTGCACCGGGCAATATGACCCATTAGAGCTCCCGACCTGCGAAGTCCTCGTGCGCGCTATTGATGCCAAACTCGACGTGGTAGATATAAGTCTAGCATTAGAAATCAACGGAATGCTTAAGGATTCCTTAAGAGAAGACAAGCTGATTGGTCCAAATCGCTGAGTCATCAGCGACTACTTAACGATTCCATACTCAACGATTCCGTAGCACTACAACGACTATATACACTACTAGCAGCCATATAATAACATTCTGATACTATAGAATTATTCGCTATATCCAACTTGATACTACCCTTGCTTGCGCAGGCTATCTAATCGCATTGATGATAGTAATTGGTGGATGGTAGTAGATAGTGGTGGTAGATCACGCAAACAGCGCGGGCAGCGCAGACAGTACAGACAGCGCAGACAGTATAAATAGTATAAATAGCGCAGTGATCCTACTAAATATAGCTATAGCTATATCGCTGTCGTATAGCTAGCTGCTAGCTATAATCATATCGCTATTATATAGCTAGCTGCTAGTTATAATTATATCGCTATTATATAGCTAGCTACTAACTATAATTATATCGCTATTATATAACTAGCTACTAGCTATAATTATATCGCTATCGTATAGCTAGCTACTAGCTATAATTATATTATTATTATATAATTAATAGCTAGCTATAGCTATATCACTATTATATAATTATATTACTATCGTATAATCTTAAATATATTATTATTGTATAGTTGAGATCTATTAATAGTATTAATATAAATAGTTCTATCTAAAATATTATTATAAATAGAATATAAAATTCTAAAATAAAAATTTAAAAAATCTAAAAATTATAATAACTCTAAAATTTAAAATAAAAAAATATAAAATTATTATATATATTTAATAAATAAATATATTAATATATATAATAATAATATATAATATATAATAAAATATATATATAATATATA